>RXON01001046.1:0-54073 GCA_009667805.1 Leptobrachium leishanense | reverse complement strand
GATAGATATAGATTGATAGCTAGATCGATATGGGATAGAAAGCTATATGGATAGACATACACTATATTGCCAAAAGTCTCACCTGCCTTGACTCACATATGAACTTAAGTGACATCCCATTCCTAATCCATAGGGTTCAATATGACGTCGGTCCACCCTTTGCAGCTATAACAGCTTCAACTCTTCTGGAAAGGCTGTCCACAAGGTTTAGGAGTGTGTTTATGGGAATTTTTGACCATTCTTCCAGAAGCGCATTTGTGAGGTCACACACTGATGTTGGTCAAGAAGGCCTGGCTCTCCGTCTCTGCTCTAATTCATCCCAAAGGTGTTCTATCGGGTTGAGGTCAGGACTCTGTGCAGGCCAGTCAAGTTCATCCACACCAGACTCTGTCGTCCATGTCTTTATGGACCTTGCTTTGTGCACTGGTGCACAGTCATGTTGGAAGAGGAAGGGGCCAGATTCAAACTGTTGCCACAAAGTTGGGAGCATGGAATTTTCCAAAATGTCTTGGTATGCTGAAGCATTTAGAGTTCCTTTCACTGGAACTAAGGGGCCAAGCCCAGCTCCTGAAAAACAACCCCACACCATAATCCCCCCTCCACCAAATTTTACACCTGGCACAATGCAGTCAGACAAGTACCGTTCTCCTGGCAAACGCCAAACCCAGACTCGTCCATCAGATTGCCAGATGGAGAAGCGCGATTCGTCACTCGAGAGAACGCGTCTCCACTGCTCTAGAGTCCAGTGGCAGCGGGCTTTACACCACTGCATCCGACGCTTTGCATTGCACTTGGTGATGTATGGCTTGGATGCAGCTGCTCGGCCATGGAAACCCATTCCATGAAGCTCTCTGCACAATGTTCTTGAGCTAATCTGAAGGCCACATGAAGTTTGGAGGTCTGTGGCGATTGAGTCTGCAGAAAGTTGCCGTCCTCTTCGCACTATGCTCATCAGCATCTGCTGACCCCGCTCTGTCAGATTACGTGGTCTACCACTTCGTGGCTGAGTTGCGGTCGTTCCCAAACACTTCCACATTCTTATAATACAGCTGACAGTTGACTGTGGAATATTTAGGAGCGAGGAAATTTCACGACTGGATTTGTTGCACAGGTGGCATCCTATCACAGTTCCACGCTGGAATTTACTGAGCTCCTGAGAGCAACCCATTATTTCACAAATGTTTGTAAACACAGTCTGCATGCCTAGGTGCTTGATTTTATATACCTGTGGCCATGGAAGTGATTGGAACACCTGATTCTGATTATTTGGATGGGTGAGTGAATACTTTTGGAAATATAGTGTATATATAGATGGATATATAGATAAAAGAAAATTTAAAGGAAACAAGTAAAATCAAATGAAGACAAACTCATGGATGTGAAATAATCTTATAAATGAAATCGGGGGAAGTACATACCTGTAGAAACAGCATGGACAGCAAGAGCAATGACATTTGTTACCATAGAATATTCTGAAGAAAAAGACTTACATTCATCAGATTTGAATCGACCATTGGGTAAAACTAGTCAAATGTCCTGTGCCCTGGAAAACTGAAATGTGTTATGGGCCGATTGGGAAGGTCAACAGATCTCCTGAACCTGTTAATAATTGTCAATTGTAAGGGAAGTTGGAGAGATCAAAGGTATCAAAGGTACAGCCCACAGACAACTGCCCAATAGGGTCCAAGATTTCATTGTTAATTCTAATGTCCTAATCAGTTTTCTATGTGTCTAGAAATAACACAGTGACGTAGAAGCCAAAAAGATTCATGCTGTTGAAAGAGACTTTGGAAACACAAGTGAAATGTCACGGCTGTAGTAGGACAAGTGAATAACATATTTCTTTTGTCTTTATAGCTCTCAAGAGGATAGATCTTCATGCCAGTCACGTGCTCGGGCCTTTACTGGCAGTAGATCCAGACTACGGAGTAGCAATGCGCTATAGGGCTCATGGCCTGCCCCTGAAGACCGCTAAGACCTTGATGTCTAACCTGCAATATGACACTTCTCAAATTGCTCAGATAGTTGGTGGACCATACACCGTGGTGGTTATAACGCTCTGGGCCCACTTCACCTCCTACCCACTTGATGTCTATTTGCAGAGGTTGACTCGGGTTCATCGAGCAGTTGTATCACTCTTAACTCGGAGTCCAGAGACCACCGTGCTCATCAAATCTGCCAACACCGGATACAAAATGGTGTATAGTAGTGACTGGTTGTCCCTTCAGTTGGATGTTTTGATGAGAGCGGCCTTCAAAGGGATGGCCATTACAATCCTAGATGCCTGGGACATGACCTCTTGCCATTACCTACCTGATAATATTCACCCGGGACCACCTGTCATCAGAAATGAAGTGGATCTCATGCTATCTTATATTTGTCCAAAATGATTTGTGGCAATAGTGCACTACCATTGTCATTTCAAGCAACCTAATGTAATGAGAATGACTACTGCACTGTGAGGGATACAGAGGCATGATACGAAAGACTACACATACACATTATATGACACATGGTGGGTGGTGATATGGCCTTGGGAGATTTTGTAGGCAAGTGGTTTGTTGTGGAAGTTTATTCTGCTGTTTGGAGAGAGCATTGGTCTCTTAGCTGTCTTTACTTAGGACCTAGTGGTGACTCTAGGAACAATTTATGGGGGGGGGGCAAATAATATACCACAGTCAAAACAGGGGGGCACGTTTAATTTTCACCACTAAATCGTACCACTGAAAACTAAATAAATATATATAACTAAGATTCCAAGATCCCAGAGTAATGTGATGCAATGATACCTTTTTGTTGTACTCTCCTGATACATAACTTCATTATTTAATGCGCCGCAATTCGGTGGTTTCCCCCGACGTCCAATAAGTGCTTCAGCGACTCCAATTTTTGCAAATTACGGTGACCGTTTGCTTAATAGGGAGCGCGTCATATTTTCAGTGAAATGGATTTGCCGAAAAGCAAAGGGTCTAAAGGTGAATAGACTATTTTGTTTCTAACTTCCATTATAACCCCTAAAATGCCATAAAACCAGGGAAATACAGTAAAAAATAATAAACGTTTGGCATGAAGCCTACCCTTTAACACTTTGCATGCCATTAATCAAGGCAAAACATGAAATGAATACACTGTGAGGCATGTAGCCTACCCACTAACCCTTAAAATGCCAGTAATCAAGGAAAAAAATTAAGTGTACACTGTGAAGCATGAAGTCTACCCGTTAACCCCTAAAATGCCATTAATCAAGGAAAAATAAAATGTTTACTGTGAGTGATGCTAGCTGCCCATTAACCCTTAATATACAACTAAACCAAGGAGAAAACAAAATGAATACACAATGTGATATATATTTTGACTGTTAACACCTTCACTACTGAGCAATTTCAACCCTGTGAAAAAAAAGAAAGTTACATAGACACATCGAATATGTCGGCAGATAAGAACCTTTCGGCCCATCTAGTCTTCCCAATTATATGGATACTTTCCCTGGATTTATCTTTTATTTAGTATAGTCTTATCCGTATCTCATGCCTGCTTAAACTCAATCACTGGTTTAGCCTCTACCATTTCTACTGGAAGGCTGTTCCATGTATCCACCACCCTCTCAGTAAAATAATGCTTCCTGATGTTACTTTTAAACCTTTGCCCCTCTAATCTAAGACTGTCAGGGTTATTCATAGAGCTGATCTGGCCCCAAAAAGGCAACAAACAGTGAATTTCCCCATACGGTGCCATTTCGTGGCCATTCGGCTATTCACAAAGCAGGGAGTTGGCAAAATTTTGGCGAATTGCCAGCAAGTATAGTGCCTGTTGGACGGCATTAAAATCCCCATACAGAAGCAATGGTTACTCCTATTTCTCAAAGACGTTGGTTCGACGAACATCTCTACGAATCTTCTGGGACTTTTAAAATCTGAAATATCGAAGGAAGAGCTACCTAATGCAAGTAAGGTTTTCTGTGTAAGTCCCATTTTATTTCAAGAACTGTATTTGCACGTTTCATTATATTTTGTATGTCTTGTTTATGTGATATTGGCACTGTGTAAAGTTTTATTTATGTATTTTGCCATTAAAACTTTATAACCTAGTACTGTCTTTGCTCTAGATAATTTGTGCTTCTCGTATAGCTTGGCTTAGCGTTACCGTAGAATTTAACATTTGGTAGATATATTAGCTGAATATGTTTAGTCTCCTGGATTGGGGTGATATACAGCTAAAGGGGTTTCGAAAGTGCCCTATTACTTTCGTGCTGGCAGCATATAGTCAGAAGGGTGTGTATAGTTTAGCGGGGTTAGGTTGGCGTAACTTTGGGCCCTGAGAGCAGGTAGAGTTAGTGAATCCAGAAACTTGGAGCTATTAACCCCTTGTACACTCTCCCTCCGCACGTGATGACTGGGTAGGTAGCGGTTGGTCGTCACAAACCCAGAACATACTTGAAATCGAGAGAAATCTCAATGTATCCTTCCTGGTAAAATACTTTGAAATGAAATAAATAAATATTCAGAGAACACCAAACAGCAGTGAAATGTCAGTGAAGTGCCCTGATGTTAGGTGTTTTCATTCGGCAGGTTTAATTACTGTGAGTTTTATTGCTGTGTAACTTTGTGATATGCTCATACACAGCACACACATTACTGTGAGTTTTATTGCTATGGAGCTCTGTGATACGCTCATACACAGCACACACATTACTGTGAGTTTTATTGCTATGGAGCTCTGTGATAGGCTCATACACACTGCATATTAATGTGAGTTTTATTGCTGTGGAGCTCTGTGATACGTTCATACACACAGCACATTGCTGTGAGTTTTATTGCTGTGGAGCTGTGTGATACGTTCATACACACAGCACATTGCTGTGAGTTTTATTGCTGTGGAGCTCTGTGATACTTTCATACACACAGCACATTGCTGTGAGTTTTATTGCTGTGGAGCTCTGTGATACGTTCATACACACAGCACATTGCTGTGAGTTTTATTGCTGTGGAGCTCTGTAATGTGCAGTGTGTACAAGTGTATTGATAATGTACAGCATCTTATAAACCTGAAAACTGATAATCAGTTTCCCACATTTGCAACAAGTACCCTCTGTGCTGCAGCACAGCCTTAGCTGCAATGAGTGGGTGATGGCTGCTGCAGCAGAGCGGTTGCCATCTGTAAGTCTGGAGGGGGTACAATGTATTCCCTAATTCTCTGTTGGGCCCAAGTGGATTTTCTTAACCTTTTAAATATACTCCCTTCCTCTACCTTGTGGATTCCCTTTACGTATTTAAATGTTTCTATCATATCTCCTCTGTCTCGTCTTTTTTCCAAGCTGTACATGTTAAGATCATTAAGCCTTTCCTGGTAACTTTTCTCCTTCAAGCCGTACACCATTTTAGTAGCCCTTCTCTGAACTCTCTCTAAGATGTCTATATCTTTCTGGAGATACGGTCTCCAGTACTGCACACAGTACTCCAAGTGAGGTCTCACCAGTGCTCTGTACAGTGGCATGAGCACTTCCCTTTTCCTACTGCTAATACCTCTCCCTACACAACCAAGCATTCTGCCAGCATTTCCTGCTGCTCTATTACATTGACTACTTACCCTTAGATCCTCTGCAATAATAACCCCTAAATCCCAACCCTCAGATGTTGAGGTTAGGACTGTATCAAATATTCTATATTCAGCCCTTGGGTTTTTACATCCCAGGTGCATTATCTTGCACTTATCCACATTAAAACTCAATTGCCACAACTCCGACCATTTTTTTAGTTTACCTAAATCATTTGTCATTTGGCTGATCCCTCCAGGAACGTCAACCCTGTTGCAAATCTTTGTGTCATCAGCAAAAAGACATACTTTACCATTACTACCTTCTGCAATATCAGAAGGTGTAGCCCACATGGGCATGTTAGACAGTAGATTACATATTTAGACATACAATTGGTGACCCCTTTTAGTTTGACTATCTTCTTCCCTAAAACAAGGTCATGGGTTTTTTTCTTATTAGAATTATTTTTGCATCCCATACATCTACTGCACTTGTAGAAGCCATCTTTTATCCCTGGAAAGAGTGTTCCACTTTTATTGCTGTTTTAATTATTATTTTTGCTGCTAAAAGAGCTATGGACAATACGGTCTTTTATGTTTTTAGCTCCCCGACAAATAAATACTGGCTTTTCTGGGATAATTTCATGCAATATGGGATCTTTGCTCAAAATTTCACAATAATTGCGAATAATTTTCCTGATCCCCTTATTCCCTTAACTATAATTGTATATGAATGGAACTGTACATGGGGCAGTTTCATTCTCCTCAATTCTTGGTTTATACTCTAATAGGGTTTCCCTATTAACTCCCTGCACTTCCTCTACAATGCTACTGATCTTATCTTGATCACACCCCTTCGATAAAATTCTCTACCAATCTTTTGGCTTGCTCATGATAATCTGTTAATTCGGTACTGTTCCGTCTTTTGGTCCCTTAACAAGTTGGAGGCACATCTGCAAACTGCTGTAAGTCCTACACCGTTCACCTGAGTTGGATGTACATACCCTCAAATTAAAGCTGACAGTCTACAGTTAAAGCACATTGTGTTTATTTCATTCCAACTCCATTGTGGTGGTGTATAGAGCCAAAGATGTTAGAATTGTGTCCATGTCCCAATATTTCTGGACCTGACTGTATATAATAAAATTTGGGTAAAACAAATTTACATAAAAAGAATTTTTGATATAAAAACTCATATAAATTATATAAGAGAAAAAGAGGACCAACTTAAGAGGGAGGAGCCACCAATTAGGAGACCATTAGAGAGGGGGAGGGAGAATAACATAAAATAATATAATAAAATAAAATGAAACCGAATAAACTGAAATGAATACAATGAAATGAAGTTGAGAGTGAGAGAAGGACGAAGCCCAACTTATAAAAAATGGTGTATTTCAAAATCCTTATTCAAACCATATGGGATTAATGTCCCATATTCGAATATACACCGCATTTCCTCCTTGGCTAATTTTAACTTTAAATCACCCCCTCTCCACTCCTTCTTTACTTTTTCTAACACACAGTAATCCAGACCAACTGGATTCTGTGCATGCTTCTCTTTGAATGCAGTGACAGGTTATGCAGCTCATAACCATTTCGAATGTGTTCAACCAATCTCGTTGCCAGAGGCCTAGAAGTCCTACCTATATGATAGAAACATAGAAACATAGGTTCTTATCTGCCAACATTTTCTTTCGGCCCATCTAGTCTGCCCAATTACATGGATACTTTACCTGGATTTATCTTTTGTTTAGGATAGCCTTATGCCTATCCCATGCTTGCTTAAATTCAATCACTGTTTTGGCCTCTACCACTTCTACTGGAAGACTGTTCCATGTATCCACCACCCTCTCAGTAAAATAATGCTTCCTGATGTTACTTTTAAACCTTTGCCCCTCTAATTTTATTAGTGATATTGCAGAAGGTATTAATGGAAAAGTATGTCTTTTTGCTGATGACACAAAGATTTGCAACAGGGTTGACGTTCCTGGAGGGATCAGCCAAATGACAAATGATTAGGTAAACTAAAAAATGGTTGAGCTGTGGCAATTGAGTTTTAACGTGGATAAGTGCAAGATAATGCACCTGGGACGTAAAAACCCAAGGGCTGAATATAGAATATTTGATACAGTCCTAACCTCAACATCTGAGGGTTGGGATTTAGGGGTTATTATTTCAGAGGATCTAAGGGTAAGTAGTCAATGTAATAGAGCAGCAGGAAATGCTGGCAGAATGCTTGGTTGTGTAGGGAGAGGTATTAGCAGTAGGAAAAGGGAAGTGCTCATGCCACTGTACAGAGCACTGGTGAGACCTCACTTGGAGTACTGTGTGCAGTACTGGAGACCGTATCTCCAGAAGGATATAGACATCTTAGAGAGAGTTCAGAGAAGGGCTACTAAAATGGTGTACGGCTTGAAGGAGAAAAGTTACCAGGAAAGGCTTAATGATCTTAACATGTACAGCTTGGAAAAAAGACGAGACAGAGGAGATATGATAGAAACATTTAAATACGTAAAGGGAATCCACAAGGTAGAGGAAGGGAGTATATTTAAAAGGAAACAAATTAGCAAAGCAAGAGGACATAGTCTTGAATTAGAGGGGAAAAGGTTTAAAAGTAACATCAGGAAGCATTATTTTACTGAGAGGGTGGTGGATACATGGAACAGCCTTCCAGTAGAAGTGGTAGAGGCCAAAACAGTAATTGAATTTAAGCAGGCATGGGATAGGCATAAGGCTATCCTAAACAAAAGATAAATCCAGGTAAAGTATCCATGTAATGGGGCAGACTAGATGGGCCGAAAGGTTCTTATCTGCCGACATTTTCTATGTTTCTATTATATACAGTTGTGTTCAAAATGATTCAACCCCCAATGCTGTAAAGGGTTTTAGGGAATTTAGTGTACATTTGTAATTGTATTCAGAATTAAATCCTACAAGGACTTTTTAAAGAACCATATGCAACTAAAATGACATCAATTGGTTTTGTAATACAGTAGTAAATGTTTCTTTTGTGAATTCTTCATTGACACAATTATTCAACCCCTTAAAGACTACCACTCTGAAGAACAGAGGTTCATTCAAGTGTTTTCAATCAGGTATTGAAAACACCTGTGGATGTCACGGAGCAGCAATAAAGCATAATAAGCACCAATTAGGCAGCTTTAAAATGACTGTGATACTCAGCTCCTTCTAGACATTTACTGGTGTGGTTACAAACATGGTGAAGTCAAGAGAATGGTCCAGGAAGACAAGAGAAGAGGTGATTACTCTTCACAGGAAGGGCAATGGCTATAAGAAGATTGCAAAGATGTTAAACATACCAAGAGAGACCATAGGAAGCATCATTCGCAAATTCAAGGCAAAGGGCACTGTTGAAACGCTACCTGGTCGTGGCAGAAAGAAGATGCTGACTTCGACTGCTGTGCGCTACCTGAAGCGTAGAGTGGAGAAAAGTCCCCGGGTGACTGCTGAGGAACTGAGAAAAGATTTGTCAGATGTGGGTACTGAAGTTTCAGCTCAGACAATACGGCGCACACTGCGTAATGAAGGCCTCCATGCCAGAACTCCCAGGCGCACCCCCTTGCTGTCTCCAAAGAATAAGAAGAGTCGACTGCAGTATGCCAAAAGTCATGTGGACAAACCACAGAAGTTTTGGGATAGTGTTCTGTGGACTGATGAAACAAAATTAGAACTGTTTGGGCCCATGGATCAACGCTATGTTTGGAGGAGGAAGAACAAGGCCTATGAAGAAAAGAACACCTTGCCTACTGTGAAGCATGGCGGGGGGTCAATCATGCTTTGGGGCTGTTTTGCTTCTGCAGGTACAGGAAGCTTCAGCGTGTGCAAGGTACCATGAATTCTCTTCAGTACCAGGAGATATTGGATGACAATGTGATGCAGTCCGTCACAAACCTGAGGCTTGGGAGACGTTGGACCTTTCAACAGGACAATGATCCCAAGCATACCTCCAAGTCCACTAATGCATGGTTGCAGATTAAAGGCTGGAACATTTTGGAGTGGCCATCGCAGTCACCTGACTTAAATCCGATTGAGAACCTCTGGTGGGACTTAAAGAAAGCAGTTGCAGTGTGCAAGCCTAAGAATGTGACTGAACTGGAGGCTTTTGCCCATGACGAATGGCCGAAGATACCCGTAGATCGCTGCAAGACACTTGTGTCAAGCTATGCTTCACGTTTAAAAGCTGTTATAACTGTAAAAGGATGTTGTACTAAGTACTAAGATTGAATGTCACTTGGGGGTTGAATAAAACTGATAATGATGTGAGCACAGAAAATACATTTGTGGTTATTTTAGTATAAATGTTATGTTATATTTGTCTGACCTACACGTGCCTCTTTGATTTAATTGTAAGCAAGATGACTGAATGATCAAAATCAATGTCAAACTGGCCAAAACACTCAATTTCAGTGGGGGTTGAACAATTTTGAACACAACTGTAGGTAGGACTTCTAGGCTTCTGGCATCGAGATTGGGTGAACACATTCGAAATATTAGAAAGGGCTATGATCTGCATAACCTGTTGCTGCATTTCAAAGAGAAGCATGCAAAGAATCCAGCTAGTGTGGATTTCTGTGTGTTAGAAAAAGTCAAGGAGTGGAGAGGGGGTGATTTAAAGCTTATATACCAAGGTATATGGGAGCGCATGCAAAGATATATACAAACAACAATAAATGTGGTGTATAAATATCACCAAAAGATGGTTGGTTCAAACAAAGATGAATAGATAGTCCGCAGGTCCTACAAAGAAGAGGAGAAAAAGACCATTGCGTAATATGTACTATTAGGTGAATAAGTACACGCAGCTTGTAAATAGCACTCACAAACGGGGAGTCTTCAAGACACCAAATGTACACCTTTAAATCTCTTATGGGGGACTCTTCCCATGCAACGATTCCTTCTTCTTATGGTGATGAGTGTATTTCAAAAAGGGAGAGAGGAGTACATAGTACAGTTCTGCGACTCAAAATGGAGAAAGTTATGAACAAAAGAGACACACTCACATATTCAAGAACCTCCTCTTTGGTGGTTCAGTATGGGCGCTTAGGATAGGACCTCTTATCGTCTGAGGGGGTCCCACCTCGTAGAATCCAGATTCTCCCAAACTCGGCGTTATGTTCGTATCTCCTGTTTAACTTAGACAGAATCAAAAATTCTTGGGAGAAATAAAATAAATAAAATGGGGGAGCTGAATTAAATTAAAAAATTAATTTATTGTACATAAAACATTGAGACGCGTTTCGCCCGCTAACTGCAGGCCTTATCAATCGAATTGGTTTAATATCAAAAGGTCTCCATTTTATACTTTCAAACGAGATGAGCAAAAGGGTGCGAAAATTGGCATGTGGGTCACAGTGCCGAGCACTGTGCGTTCCAGACGCCATTTTGATGACATGTTTCCGTTTCCGTTTGGCATACTATTCAGGAGATCGGATTACTTTCGTTTTCATTATATGAACCGCTTCCGCTGTTCGAGTAATCAGTTACTTTCGTGTTCACTAAACGTGTCATATTCTGTTTCCGCTTCCATTGTTTGGCTTACCGCAGTAAAGGTGGTTTCACTTTCATTAACAGAGAGAGTCCGCATTATAGGGAGGTTATATTGGGCTCTTCAAACCACCCTACTTTGCATATCCAAAGGCAGAACCGCATATGTCACAGAAAATCAGGAGATGAGTTAAAAAATACATAACATCAAAAAAAAAAATATATATAAAAAATACATAATATATATTAATGAAAGGAAGTGACAAACCTCAAAATCTATATTTAGACCTCTAGGGGTCATAGAGTCTAGGGTGTAAATCCACCACATTTCTGATTTAATTAGCTTTTCTGTTAGATTATCGCCCCGCCAGTTGGTTCTAATCTTTTCTACTGCCCAATATTTGGTACCTCTGGGGTTACATTGATTAGGGATGAGCTGTTCGGTTCGATCGGTTCAGAGTTCGATTCGAACATCACCTGTTCACATGTTTGTAAACTACGAACATTTCCGCGTGTTCGCCGCATGTTCGCCCACAATGCACCACAATGAACCACAATGCACTTTTCCACTGGGCTGAAGCTTGTAATTGGCTACAGCCTTGCACCAGACCACAGGTCAGGTGCAAGACAGGTTCAAGACTATGCCAATCACGGCTTAGAGTCCTGATTGGGCAAATTTTGACAAATCATGGGCTCACAGAGCTAAGTCCCACAGCACACTAAATAAGGTTTCACACAGCGCTTCTGCACGTGTTTGAGAGGAGATTTGAGAGGAGATTGTTCTTGTGTTAGTGTGTGTTCTCACTGCTAGTCTGCCACCAGCTACTGGGGGGTCTCATTTCTACTAAATATCTGGGAATTGTTCTAATCTGTGTGTTCACACTGACACCCAGTATTTTGGGGGTCAGTAATTGCTACAAAATATTTGTGAACTGAGGTGATCTGTGTCTTGTCACTGCCAGTGCCACGCAGTATTTTGGGGGTCAGTAATTTCTACAAAATATTTGTGAATTGAGGTGATCTGTGTCATGTTACTGCCACACAGTATTTTGGGGATCAGTAATTTCTACAAAATATTTGTGCATTGAGGTGATCTGTGTCTTGTCACTGCCAGTGCCATGCAGTATTTTGGGGGTCAGTAATTTCTACAAAATATTTGGGAATTAAGGTGATCTGTGTCTTGTCACTGCCAGTGCCACGCAGTATATTGGGGGTCAGTAATTTCTAAAAAATATTTGTGAATTGAGGTGATCTGTGTCTTGTCACTGCCAGTGCCAAGCAGTATTTTGTAGTCAGTAATTTCTACAAAATATTTGTAAATTGTGGTGATCTGTGTCTTGTCACTGCCACCCATTAGGGGGTCTCACTAATTTATAGGAGGTTTCTGGGAATTGTAATCTGTGTCTTGTCACTGTTGACAGCTATCAGGGTGTCTCACTGAGTTATACCAGAGTTCTTTAAATCTTTAATCTTTATACCAGAGTTGAATCAGAGTTCTGTATCTATTTAATCTATATATAATTTACCATGTCAGAAAGACCAAAAAGGACAGGCAGACGCTCCCAGACACAGGTAAGAGGGCAAGCAGCCTCTGTGTCGGGAGGCTGTGCCTCTGGTCGTGGTGGATGTGGTGCATCCTCTGCATGGGGCACGCTTGTCCTTTCTAACTGGTGATGGCCGTCTTAAGCAGCAGTAACATACAGAGGATTTGGTGGATTGGCTAACCAGGCCATCCTCATCCTCCGAGTCCTCAGCCAGCCAGGCTTGTAGTGGTTTACAGTCCACCTCAGCTGCCAAAACATCTAATGCAGCCTCCATGTCAACAGCTACTCCTGCCGTAGCCTCACCCTCACACACAGAGGAGTCTGCTGAACTGTTTGACTACAATGACAGAGACATGCTGCTTGAGGATGTGCAGCAAGTACAGTGCTCTGATTCAATCTCTGAGGTTGAGGAAGGGAGTATAATCAACCTAGAGGAAGGTGGTGCCAGTAATGACACACAAATAACTGGCAGGCACTCTTGTTGCCCCAGCAGCTGCAGCATACTGCCAAGTTGGCTCCAGTGACGAGGAGATAGGGGGTGTTGGCAATGATGATGAGGTCACTGACTCCACCTGGGTGCCTGATCAAACAGAGGAGTCAAGTGAGGAGGAGGAGGCACAACAAACACGAGGCACAACATGCTCTATGACCAACCGTAGCACTAGCCAGTCCAAGGCATCAGATGTCAGAGCTGCTCAGGTACAGAGAGCTGTTGTCTCAAAGCACACATCCAGGAACTCTGCTGTCTTGGAGTTCTTTAAGAAATGTGCAGGAGACCCCACCATTGCTGTTTGTAATCTATGTCAGATGAGGCTCAAGCGTGGGAAAAACACCGGACGCTTGGGTACCACGTGCCTGAGGGGACATATGACCACCTGCCACACATCCCGTTGGTGCAAAACTTTGCGTAGGTCCTCCTGCTCATCATCTGTCTCTACCCCCACTGTATGTCCTGCCATGTCATTGCCTACAACTTCCACTGACAGGGATGATGCTACAGTAATGGATGTACCAGCTCCTTCCTCTCAATGTGACAGCATCCCATCAGCTGAAGATTTACGCAGTCAGATTACATTGCCCCAGCTGCTGCAGCGTAAGAAAAAATATAGTCCCAACCATCCCCAAGCACAGCGTCTAAATGCCAGCTTAGCAAAATTCCTCGCATTGCAGCTGCTGCCTTTCCAGCTGGTGGACTCTGCTCCCTTCCATGAATTTGCTGAATGTGCTGTACCACAGTGGCAGGTTCCAAAACGCCATTACTTTTCACGAAAGGCCATTCCAGCACTATACCAGCACGTGGAAGACAATGTTATTGAGTCATTGGGAAAGGCAGTCTGCAGCAAGGTACATATGACTTTAGACACCTGGTCCAGCAAGCATGGACAGGGTCGTTACATTTCTTTCACGGCACACTGGGTAACTCTGATTGCAGCTGGGAAGGATCCAAGACGGGGCTCTGTGCTGGAGCTTGTTCATCCAGTACGCCTCCAGAAAGCTGCTTGTATGAGGTCTGTCTGCTCCACCACCACCTCTCCCTCTTCCTCCTCCTCCTCCTTCTGTGTCTCTGGCAAAGTTGCAGTTAACCCGACGCCTGACAGGGGCTACGCAATGGCTCAAGCAAAAAGATACCATACTGTGCTTGAGCTGGTTTGTTTAGAGGACAGGAGCCACACCGGGTGAGAAACTGTCAGCTCTGCAGGGGCAGGTGCAGAGATGGTTAACACCACGCCAGCTTCAGCTGGGAATGGTCATCTGTGATAATGGCAGCAACCTTGTCTCCGCCCTACGCCTGGGTAAATTGACGCATGTACCATGCCTAGCACACGTCCTAAATCTGGTGGTACAGCGTTTCCTAACCAAGTACCCAGGGCTGGCAAAGCTTCTCAGCCAGGCCAGAAAAGTCTGCAGCCACTTCAGACGGCCATTCCCAGCAAGTGTTCGCCTTGCAGAAATTCAAAGAGAATTCCACCTTCCCACAAACTGTCTGATCTGTGACATGCCCAACAGGTGGAACTCGACATTAGCAATGCTGCAGCGTCTGCACAAGCAGATCAGACAGGAGCAGGAATATTTAAGTACTGGGGGCATTGAAGGTGGGGATTCCTCAAGGGAGGGTTTTGTGTGCCCAGAAACACAGGAATAGTACGTGGCTGGGAGGAGGAAGTGCACGATCAGGTCATCCTCCTCATTGACCAGGAAGACTCGGAAGCTAATACCACCTCCAACCTACGCTGCATGGGCTCCCTTATCCTGCAAAGCCTGCTAAAGGACCCCAGGATTCGTGCTATCAAAGAGAGGGATCATTACTGGTTGGCAACCCTTCTTGATCCACGATACAAGGGTAAAGTTGCAGAGCTCATCCTGCCCGCACAGTGGGAGCACAGGATGAAAAAACTTGAGGACGCTCTAAAGCGACACTTGTGTAACACCTTTCCAGGCACTGGTAGGTTACCAAGTGATGACACAGTTGCTTCTGAGGCTGCGGATGATCAGAGGAATAGTGGTGAAGGCCGGGGCCACTTGACTGATGCCTTTTTAAAATTTTTTTAGTCCACGTTGCCCAGGGACGTCAAATGTAGGCACTTATTGCCAGCGTCTTCACCATATGGTGCAGGACTACCTAGGGGCAAGGGCAGACCTGGATACCTTTCCAGCAGATTATCCACTGTCTTACTGGGTGTTGAGATTGGATCACTGGTGTAAGGAGCTGGTTCCGAGGTGGTAGAATTGAGCCCAATGTGCAATGATATTTGCTGAGAATCATATATGTATAAACAAAAGAGGGTTTATTAGGAAGTCATAGAACATAAAAGGCAATAGATAAATATAGAAGGGATTGGTAATAATGAGGGGAAGGGAGCACACTGAATAAACAATAAACAGTAATAACTTTAACAGAAGGCAAGACAAGACAACAATACTAAACTAAGACAAAGAAAGAGATATAGAAGCAGAGTCTTTGCAGGCAGAGGGTCCTTGGAAGGCAATGGTCTCTTGGAGCAGGGGGTCCTGGAGAAATGATTTTTCGTCAGGCAGAGGTCTTGAAACAAAAGATCTGTAGCAGGTGAAGCAGAGGGTCTGTAGTAGGAGGAGCAGAGGGTCTGTAGCAGGTGGAGAAGAGGGTCTCAGGAACAGATGGTCTGTGGTAGGTGGAGCAGAGGGTCCATACCAGGTGAGGGGTCTCAGGAGCAGAGGGTCAGGTAGAGGGTCTCAGGTTCAGAGGGTCTCAGGATCAGAGGGTCTCAAGTAAGCAGAGGGTCTTGATGCAGAACTATGAGTAGAATGGAGGAACCAGGATACAACGGTTATAATAGATCAAAGGCAGCTTCCTACTAGTGAGGGGTTCACTATAGCAATGCAGAAGCATTGTGCCTTGGGAGTGGTTCCTTTTTGTAGAGGGGAATCAGGATTCATTAGCCAGCACCTGGTTGCTGGATCAGCCTGGTTTAGTAGAGGGATTACCAGTCTCATTACAGGAAACTGGCTTGCTTCTAGGTTTCCTGCGGTGCTGGCGTCCAGGTTCCTGACAACTGGCCAGAACTTAGCCAATATGCTATGCAGCTACTAGGTAGCCCTTCATATAGCGTGCTTTCTGAAAGGACGTTCAGTGCCGCTGGAGGTTTTGTCACAGACAAAAGAGTGCGTCTGTCCACCGACTCTGTAGACCGGCTGACATTTATAAAAATGAATCAGTCCTGAATCAGCAGCTATCAATCCCCTGATGCTGACGTAACGGAATAGATCGGGGATGTCTTCTGCATTCACAAAACCTCCAGCACTGAACTCTCCCACAATACCACCAAAGGGTTATGGTGTGAAGGCACTTGCTGCCATGAAAGGCCCAATATTTGGCTGCACTGATGCCTTTACCAGATTCATATCTTTTTAATATAGGACCGCATGGTCCACCCCTGCACTCTTCCACAATACCACAGAGGGGTTAATGTATGATGATGGCACTTGCTGGCCTGGCACCAAAACCACAATATCTGGATGCACTGACGCCTTTACCAGATTCATATCTTTTTAATATAGGACCACATGGTCCACCCTGCACTCTTCCACAATACCACAGAGGGGTTATTGTATGATGATGGCACTTGCTGGCCTGGCACCAAAAGCACAATATCTGGGTGCATTGACGCCATTACCAGATTCATATCTTTTTAATATAGGACCGCATGGTCTACCCCTGCACTCTTCCACAATACCACAGAGGTACCACCGTGTTTGGCTCTTCACTAACATTGATGTGTCTCACTATAATGTGCAGAAACACTATGTTTATCATAACCTTTGATAATGTTATTCATATGCTCATTGACTCGAATATATAATGCTCTAGAGGATTGTCCTGCATACCACAAACCGCATGGACGCTCCAGTATATAAATAACTTTAGTGGATAGGCATGTGATTAGTTCTTTTACTGAATAACGTTTGCCTAAACTTGATTGAAAACTATTAATCATTTTTTTCTTATTGTCTGTTTTTCTACATGCGATACACTACCCGCATCCGTAGAACCCTGGAGGTAACCCAAACATCTCTTTATTAGTAATGGCCTTTAGGGATGAGCTGTTCGATTCGATCAGTTCTGAGTTTGACTCGAACATTGGCAGCTCGAAAGTTCACGAACTTCGAACTTTTTTGCGTGTTCGGCTCGAGTTCTAAAAAAAATATTTTTTTTGAAGAGAGTATAAAAAATGCTTAATAAATACTAAAAAAAAATCGAGAAATAAAGAGACTCTTTACTGCAGAATATTATAAGCAACGGTTTATTAGATATTGAATTAAAAACTAATGTGTAGGTGCAAAGATTCTCACCTCTAAATGACCTGTGCTCTCAAACGCCGTAAACAACAGGTGTTAATTCGTGTTTGGAAATAACATGTGCTTTTAATTAGTCTGGTCTAATGATTTTGATTCATTGTCTGTAGACTGAGGGTGTCTGGAGGTATCTCCTAAACATGTATCAAACAACACCTGTGCTTCTGAGAAGTGTTCATTTCTCTACAAAATGTTCCTCTGATATGCTGTTTAACTCCTTAACCCTGCATTTCACTGCTGTGTGCTCAGCTCATTTTTACTGCTTTCGCTCATCATTTTTAAACGTGATTTGAAGCCACATTTTATTAAATGACCCAGACATATTCGATATCGTTCCTTCTGTCAGACTCCGCAGATTCATAATATATCATTTTATATGTATTCGTCATGTCCTGCCTGTATATTATGACAAAAAAATGCAATAAAAACTTAATTTTTAATCATCTGCAGTGTGTAAAGTGTTTTTTTCACATTTTAGCACATGAGCTTTTGCGGTAATGTTTTCTATGGGGTGCGCTTGTACAAAAATTAGAAATGGGGACTTGTTACATTTTGTGGGGGGAATTACGTGATTTTTAGTAAACGCACCCCATAGAAAAAAATCATTAGTGCAGCATCATTGTTCATATTATAATTGAAATGTGAACAATATTGCTGCATTAATAAAAATAACACCCAAAAAAAAATACATGTTTTTTTTTACTTTATACCTGGTCAAGTTGGGTATCATTCGAAAGGCCATGCTCCATGACCCCCTAGCTGCCACGGTTCTGGAGATATCGGGGGTTCAAATGAACCCCCTATCTCCACCAGGGGATTCCGGGCAGCTAGGTGTTCCCCGGCTATCTGACATCATCACGCTATGTGTGAGGACGTCAGGCAGTGAGGGGGGACCCGGGGGTGGAGTCGCCATCCAAGATGGCGGCCCCCACCGGAGCTAGGCCGCACTTCAGCACCGCAAGGCATCTCTATACACAGCCCCATCAGCATCTCTATACACAACCTCACAGCATCTCTATACACAACCTCACAGCATCTCTATACACAACCTCACAGCATCTCTATACACAACCTCACAGCATCTCTATACACAGCCCCATCAGCATCTCTATAGTTATACACAGCATCTCTATACACAGCCCCATCAGCATCTCTATACACAGCATCTTTATCCACAACCCCATCAGCATCTCTATACACAGCATCTCTATACACAACCTCACAGCATCTCTATACACAACCTCACAGTATCTCTATACACAGCCCCAACTTGCAGGGATAACGTAAAAGTCCGTGGGTGCTCAGTGTTAAAGTCCACAAAAACAGGGTTCCTAGGCGTAATATCCAACGGTCAATTCCATAAACATAAGTCCAGTAAGAAAGGCAAGAGGTCCGGTACACAATAAATCTGACTCAACAGGGCTGGGACACAGGAACAAGCAGGGGTCCACACAGCATGAGCTTCACAGTCCAACTTCAGTGCTGAAGTGGGAAGCATCGGGTGTAGTCTCCCTATATGTACACCCGGCAGGTGATGGGTAATTAACCTAACGGTAGACAGATAGGAAACACTGGGCTGGAGGAGCAAGGAACTGGAGGACGGATCGGGCTGGATGGAAAACCTGGAATGGGACAGGACAGGGAAGGTGTAGCTGGGTCTATGGTTGGCACAGACCCAGATCAGACCTTTTGTGGCGTCTGCAGCAAGGGACCTGACACTATCAGGGTTATTCAAAGAGAGGTGAAAGCAGGAGAATGACTGGAGAATGGAAAATTCTAGGGCAAAATAGCCGATTTGGAAAGTGAGATGAATGGGAGAATTTTTCATGTTTGGATATTTTGAGCTAGAATTTTCCATTCTCCTTCTTTTCACCTCTCTTTGAATAACCCTGTGTATTACAAAGGTGGTGCTAACTTACTTAACCACTGCTGTTGTAAACTTAACAGAGCCATTATAGTCTATGGGGTTGTCTAAGTTTACAACACCTCATGGTAATTTAGCACCAGCTTTGTAATTATGTCCTTTGGAGAAAGAAAGAAAAACGTGATTAATCACTTCCAGCGATCAGCACAATGTTTCCCTTTCACTGGCTTTCATAGAGGCACAACAACCTCCTCCAGAGAGACAACTGGCAACAAATGTTTCACCCAAACTGGAGTTTAACACCTTGAACACCCAACACGAAACAATACTGTCTGCCTCCTAAGAAGAATGCTGACCAAAAATACCGCTAAAATCGTATTTACAAACAAAATATTTAGCTATCTGCCATTATGCAGATCATTTGTTGCCGCAAAGTTGATAAAGCTGGAAATGGCGAAACGCGTCCTTTATAATTCCTTATATTGTAAATCTAATATGTTAGATTAAAGAAAATATTCATGAAGCGATTGCCTTACTGGTGCTAATGGTTAATAAAGTGAATGTGTGGCAGAGTTTATGTGTTGGCAGGTTTAATGGGCAAATAAAAATCTTTATTGCTCCAAACCGCACCTCCAATTAAAATCCACAATCAATATTCCCTATGTTTCTTTTTTGGCCCAGGTTATATTAGGGCTGTTCTACCACCTGTGTTAATAATACTACAATCTTTGTAATTGTGTGTGTTCACTGCGCGTTTAGTGCTTAGTTGTATTTTTTAGGGTTTGTGATTAGGGATGAGCTTTTCGGTTCGATCAGTTCGGAGTTCGATTCGAACTTTGGCCGTTCGCAAGTTCGCGAACTTCGAACTTTTTGGCGTGTTCGGTTCGAGTTTGCAAAAAAATAAAAATTTTGAAAAGAGTATAAAAAATGCTTTAAAAATACTAAAAAATCTAGAAATAAAGAGACTATTTACTGCAGAATATTATAAGCAACGGTTTATTAGATATTGAATTAAAGACTAATGTCTAAGTGCAAAGATTCTCACCTCTAAATGACCTGTGTTTTCAAATGGCGAAAAAAGGTGTTTTTAGTCTGGTCTAATGAATTTGATACATTGTATGTACAATGAGGGTGTGGTGTGTCTCCTGATGTGTCAAACAACACCTGTGCTTCTGAGAAGTGTTAATTTCTCTCCTAAATCTTCTTCTAATATGCTGCATTTCACTGCTGTGTGCTCAGCTCATTTTTACCGCTTTCGCTCATCATGTTTAAAAGCGATTTGAAGCCACATTTTATTAAATGACGCAGACATATTAGATATCGTTCTTTCCGGCAGACTCCGCAGATTCATAATATATCATTTTTATATGTATGCGTCATGTCCTGGCTGTATATTATGACAAAAATTGCAATAAAAAAATAATTTTTTATCATCTGTAGTGTGTAAAGTGTTTTTTTTTCACATTTTGGCACATGAGCGTTTGCGGTTATGTTTTCTATGGGATGCGCTTTTACAAAAATTTGAAATGGGGACTTGTTACATTTTGTGGGGGGAATTACGTGATTTATAGCAAGCGCACCCCATAGAAAAAAATCATTAGTGCATCATCGTTCACATTATAATTGAAATGTAAACAATATTGCTGCATTAATAAAAATAACACACAAAAAAAAATACATATTTTTCTTTTCTTTGTTCTTTTTTTTTTACTTTATACCTGGTCATGTTGGGTATCATTTGAAAGGCCATGCTCAGGCATTTCGATTGACACCCTCCATAACCCCCTAGCTGCCTGGAGATATCGGGGTTCAAATGTACCCCCTATCTCCATCAGGGGATTGGCCTGGGCAATATATATATGCATGATGTGGGCTGGCCTGGGCCTGGGCAATATATATACACATGATGTGAGCTGGCCTGGGCCTGGGCAATATATATACGCATGATGTGAGCTGGCCTGGGCAATATATATATGCATGATGTGAGCTGGCCTGGGCCTGGGTAATATATATACGCATGATGTGAGCTGGCCTGGGCAATATATATATATACGCATGATGTGAGCTGGCCTGGGCCTGGGCAATATATATACGCATGATGTGAGCTGGCCTGGGCAATATATATATATATGGAAAAATGGGGGTAAACCTAAAGGACGGCGCCTGTCTTTTAGTGTTCGTATATCTGTGAGCTGCTGCCCTTCTGAGGTATTAAGGCAGTGCCTAGTTACTGCCTGGACATAATTTGGAAATAAGATGGGGTATACCTTGAATGGGCGCTGCTCGCGTTTGATTTACTCTTCAATAAATCCTATGAATATTCTTAGGGATTTATATTTTCTTATTTGCATATATGAGCTGGGTATCGTGTAAATTGCATAAGCAGTATTAACAAACCATATACATAGTTATTATGCTCGGATGTACATATGTCAATTGTATAAGAGTGGTTTCTTATAGAGTATAACGTAGAACATGCGTCAAGATGTTAATAGGATATAAGATCAATCTTGTATTGCCACCTTGTGGCCAGAACAATCCGTCTGAAACAATGTAATGTTTAAAAGTTAATTAAAGTCAGATTATTACTGCCACCTGGTGGTATAGATGGTGGGCATCGATGAATTCAATGAGAAAAATCTATTCCTTGTCCTCTGCTGCCACCTTGTGGCTAAAATGCGGTACAGGGATGTTCAGGGATATTTCAAAATTCAGTTTTTCTTCTTTTTGTCGGTAGCAGGATAAAACCTCAAATGCAAGGGGACAGAGAAGCAGAGAAACACATATAGTGTTTTACCGTTGTATTCACCTTAGATAAAAAGACAATAAATTTCCAACTCACGTGGATTTGAGCCAGTATTGAAAAACCACGCTCTCTTTTTTTTTGCTCCCTGGCCGATATAGGTGGCCAAGAATCCTTCTTTCCCTCCACCTCCTTGTTCCTTCCTTACCGCAGGCTTTCTTACTCTGCTGGGCTGGAGTCCTCGAGATATCGACGCTGGAGTCTGCCCTGTAGGTAGGCTGTGCTGGGCTCGGAAAGACCAGGATACAATGGTTTTGGGAAAAAATATATTTAATGGTAAAATAGGATGAATAATTGAACAACAGTGGGTGATAGAAGGGGTTTACAAAATAATAAATAAAATCAATTGGTGAGGAATAGATCCAGGACGCGTTTCGCCAACTTGTGTGGCCTCCTCAGCTGGATGATTCCTCTCTCTTCTTGTCCTGCTTTTATGAGCTGTCCGGTAGTTTGTATTTGCTTTCATTTTCGGCGCGTAGGTCCCGCGCATGCGCTTTGGGATGAAATTGCGATCTCGTGTTCTGTTGGATCACGTGGTTGTTAACTGCCAATCGGTGCCCAGGTTTCATTTTCCCTCTATTACTGGTGCTGGATTAGGTCAAAAAGGCTCTGTGTGTGTCCTTAAGGGTATCTTACGGTCTTATTCGATCACAGGGTGATTGGTGGGCTAGGTAATCAATTTGGTCACTCTATGGCTAGTCCGTTTGCAATACATAATTCAAAAGGTGCAGCATGAAAAGTGGTCATGGTATTTTCTATGCGGGATTGGGGATGCATAATTCCAATAAATGCTAGTTGTGACATCGAACTGTAGTTGGTGCAGAAAAGGAGACAGTTATAATATACTGAGTCATAGGGATGTTTTTATAATAGGAGAGAAGTGTAGTAGCATATCTCTTTTTGATAGTAGGAATGGGACACGAATTGAGAATATCGATGTAGTTGACACATGGGGTATTGGTGGATATTTATACCCGGATAAAGTGGATTCCTATTGATGGTCTATACTTGATGGATATGGGAGTAGCATTCAATCTGCAGGGTAGGAGGTAGATATTTGTATGTCACAGGTATTCTGTTCTTACACAAAGATAGCTTGTTTGATGGACTGGCACGACTCCTGCGTTCGATATGGGTAATATGAATGTTTTTGAGTTAGGGGTCGTGCCAGATATTTCTTTTTGTTTGGCCTTCGGTTCTTTTAAATGTACCTTTGATGGATGTAGCTGTAACACTTGGATGATAGTCAAGTGGCAGACATATCCATTCTTCTGATGAATGGACGTATAGTTGTATATATTTGGAAGGTTTCTTGTGTATACGGTTGCTGGTGAGGGTGGTCGTGTTTGTCTTCTTTTAGATGTGGAGTTTGGAATATCCGTGGCAGAACAATTGTTTTGGATACTAATTTTTGGTGGCCTAATTGACAGGGCAAAGTTAAAGACTTAAGCAGGTGAGAATCCTGACTATGATAGATTGTGTTTATGTGTATTGGTAGAGGGAAGCCAAGTTAAATGGATAATGGAGGGGGTTTAGATTTAAAGGAAATGACATAGGATGCAGCGTGTCGAACTCGTATATGCATTTCATTTCCTCCTGGCCTATTTTCCTTGCCAGGTCTCCAGCTCTTCTATTATTTTGTATTCTTTTAATTGCCATAAACTTGAGGTTCCTTGGATCGCAGTTGTGCACTTTCTTAAAGTGTGCTGGGACACTATGTGTGTCTAAGCCTTTTTCTATGTTCCGCACATGTTCTCGTATTCTTACTCCTAACGCTCTAGTGGTTTTTCCGATGTATTTGAGTCCACATGGGCAAATGAGTAGATAGATTACGTTAGTTGAGAAACATGTGAGGATTTCTTTGATCTTCCATTTGCCTCGTCTGTTCGCTTCTGTGGTGATGTGTCTTTTAACGTTGCCTGTGCTCCTACAGCTAATACAGTTGCCGCAACCATAGAAGCCCGTATTTTGTTTAAATGGATTATTTGTCTTCTTAGCAACGTATTCGCTGGTGGTGAGTCTTGATTTTAGTTTTTAGCTCCTCTGCAAATGAATCTTGATTCTGATGGTAGGATTTCCTGCAATAGAGGGTCTTCCCGTAGAATGGGCCAAAATTTCTTAACGATTTTTTTGAAGTCACGGTCTTGTTGACTGTAGGAGAATATGACAGGTATCCCGAAGTTGGTAAAATCTTCTGGGGTTTTGTCTTTGTACCTTAAATATTCCTTTCTGTCAATGAGTGAGATGTCATTCTTCGTCAGTTCCAATTTTGTTTCGTCGTATCCTTTTCCATAAATTCGGATTTTAGTTTTGTGGCTTGGGTGTTAAAATCTATCCCTCTAGAGCAATTTCTTTTTATCTTATGAATTGGCTTTTAGGCACTCCTTCTAGCCATCTTCTTAGGTGGCAACTGTCTTTGTTGATATAGCTGTTCGTGTCAACTTGTTTGAAGAATGTCTTGGTGTGGATCACATTCCCTTCTGGGAAGATGGTTAGATCTAGATAATTAATGGATGTTCGGTTCCAGGTGGTCTCTAGTTTTATATTAGGGTCTTTCATGTTAAGGTCTGCCAAGAATGTTTTAAGATTTTCTTCTCCTCCTCTCCAGATCATCAGGATATCGTCGATGTACCTTCGGTATAGTATGATATCTTCCTTCCTTCCTTCTGTGATATTCTCCTCCCAATTACTCATGTAGAGGTTGGCAAAGCTTGGGGCAAATAGAGTTCCCATCGCATTGCCTTTTGTTTGTAGATAGTAGTTGTTGTTAAAGGAGAAATAGTTATTTTCTAGAATAAGCTTAATGCCTTCTAGTATAAACTGCTTTTGTTCAAGGGGTATGTCCTTTTCATCTTCAAGATGTCTCCTTATAGCCTCAATCCCCTCTTTGAGTGGGATATTGCTATAAAAGGGATTTTACGTCACATGTGACCAGGATAAAATCGTCTTCCAGTGGTATTCGCTGAAGTTCTTGTATCACGTTCAGGGTATCTTTCAGATGGTATTTCGTTTTTAACACTATGGGTTGAAGTAATTTATCAATATATTCTGATACCCTGCTGGATATCGAATCGATGCCAGAGATTATGGGTCTCCCCGGTGGGTTCTTTGGGTCTTTGTGGACCTTTGGGAGGTGGTAGAATGTTGGTTTCCGGGGGTGTAGTATTTTTAAATATTTGTGCTCCTTATCTTTCAGGATGCCGAATAGCTGTCCATCAATTTATTGATGAAAAACAGATGTAATGTCTTCCGTGGGGTCCTTTGTTAATCTCTTGTATGTATCTGGGTCGTTCAGTATTTTAAGCGATTCCTCTTCATATCTCTCTATGCTTTGGATGACAATTCCTCCTCCTTTATCTGCTGGTTTTATAACTATAGATGTGTCTTCTCTCAATTCGTCCAAAGCCTCTCTTTCTATTTTAGAGAGGTTGTGTTTTTTTCCTATCTTTATTTTTTCCATTTCTCGTGTTACCATTTTTTCGAACGTTGATATTTCTGCCAAAATCATTGATCTAGGGAAGAATTGCGATTTTTCTTTTAATTCTGTATGCTTGTAGAATTGCATCTGGGGTATTTTTTCCAGAGGATTTTTCTGGAAGTATTTTTTGAGGCAGAGTTTTCTTTTAAACTTCTGTAGGTCTATATAGGTGGAAAAATGGTTGAGGTTTTGTGTAGGCGCAAATTTAAGGCCTTTGTTCAGAACGTTTTGCTGATCCAAAGTCAGAATCTTCCCTGATAGATTGAAAATGCCATCGTTATTAATCTCTTGTGATTTCAGTCTGGGTTTTATGTGTGCTTTCTTCTCTTTTTTTTCCCTCCTCTCTTTCCTCTTATCCTACCCTTGCTTTTTTGCCGGGGATCTGCATACATCCTCTCCTCTTTTTTCTCCCATTTTTCTTGGTTCTGGATGCCACTCTTGCTGTGTTTCTTCTAGCCGTCTCTTTCTCTGATCTTTCGGCGTGGCCGGATGAAAAACCTCATTGAGGTCTCTTCGTTCTTCGACATCGTTGTTCCTAATACTCTCATACCTGTTGGGTTGGTAGATGTTGTTTTTTGGAGATTGATAGATGTTCCTATTGATGGATGTTCTTCTCGTTTTTTTGTGGATGTCTGAATGCCTTTGATAGGGAGCTTTGTGTCTCCAGTTGTAATATTGTGTAGTGCCTTCTTTGTGATCATCATATCCTCTATATGGGTTTTTCCTTCTGTTATTCCATCCCTGATATTTGGAGTGCGGGTGGTTGTTCCATGATCGCCCACTGAAATTTCTGTTGATTCTGAAGGATTGTCTCCGTTCCTTGAAAGGTATTCTCTTGGGCTGATGATAGGATGGATGCCTTGAAGAAGTCCTGCGGGTATGTTCTGTCGTGTTCTTATATTCTGGATGAACTGGATCGTCTTCGAAGACATCCTGGTCATCTTCTCCTTCAATGTTTTGCAATTTGGCTGCTTGTCTCCACACATTTCCTTTTTCGTAGTCTGTCGTAGTCCCTTATGAATTTCTTTCTTTTTTTCTTAATGAGGTCTTCTTCCAACTTGGCAAGGATATTCTCCATTTTATCTGTGGATAATTTTTCGCCTCCTTCTTGTGTGGTCTCCAGAAATTCCTTTCTTTTTAACTCGATTAGTTGATTGGTCTCTTCTAAGTTATATTTTCTTTCTTCGATGAGTACTTCTAGTGTGTGTGTAGAGAAGTTTTCCAACATCTTGCTACATTTGTCTAGAAAAGGTTCTCTCTCGTTCCCTAGAGCTGGTCCTTTAGAGAAACGTAGTCCTCTTGGGACTATTTTTTCTTTGGTGTATTTTTCTAGGGAGATAACCTCCCATTTGAGTCGTAATTCTTTTTTTAGAAACTTTTCTAAATCTCTCCTTATTTCCTCTCTATTTATAGGTATGGAAGGATTCTCTTCACTGTGTGATATATCTGAGAATGTGTCGTTCTTTGGAATTCCAAATTTCTTTCTGAATTCCATGGTTACGATGCCCTTGTGTTTACAGGGGAGTGGTTGGTACACCTGGGACTGGCAGCCTGTAGGTTTAGTGCAAGGCAGGAGAATCTATGGAAAAATGGGGGTAAACCTACGACGGCGCCTGTCTTTTAGTGTTCGTATATCCGTGAGCTGCTGCCCTTCTGAGGTATTAAGGCAGTGCCTAGTTACTGCCTGGACATAATTTGGAAATAAGATGGGGTATACCTTGAATGGGCGCTGCTCGCGTTTGATTTATTCTTCAATAAATCCTATGAATATTCTTAGGGATTTATATTTTCTTATTTGCATATATGAGCTGGGTATCGTGTAAATTGCATAAGCAGTATTAACAAACCATATACATAGTTATTATGCTCGGATGTACATGTCAATTGTATAAGAGTGGTTTCTTATAGAGTATAACGTAGAACATGCGTCAAGATGTTAATAGGATATAAGATCAATCTTGTATTGCCACCTTGTGGCCAGAACAATCCGTCTGAAACAATGTAATGTTTAAAAGTTAATTAAAGTCAGATTATTACTGCCACCTGGTGGTATAAATGGTGGGTATCGATGAATTCAATGAGAAAAATCTATTCCTTGTCCTCTGCTGCCACCTTGTGGCTAAAATGCGGACAGGTACAGATGTTCAGGGATATTTCAAAATTCAGTTTTTCTTCTTTTTCGGTAGTAGCAGGATAAAACCTCAAATGCAAGGGGACAGAGAAGCAGAGAAACACATATAGTGTTTTACCGTTATATTCACCTTTGATAAAAGGACAATAAATTTCCAACTCACTTGGATTTGAGCCGGTATTGAAACCACGCTCACTCTTTTTTGCGTCCCTGGCCGATATAGGTGGGAGGAGAATATCACAGAAGGAAGGAAGGAAGATATCATACTATACCGAAGGTACATCGACGATATCCTGATGATCTGGAGAGGAGGAGAAGAAAATCTTAAAACATTCTTGGCAGACCTTAACATGAAAGACCCTAATATAAGACTAGAGACCACCTGGAACCGAACATCCATTAATTATCTAGATCTAACCATCTTCCCAGAAGGGAATGTGATCCACACCAAGACATTCTTCAAACAAGTTGACACGAACAGCTATATCAACAAAGACAGTTGCCACCTAAGAAGATGGCTAGAAGGAGTGCCTAAAAGCCAATTCATAAGAATAAAAAGAAATTGCTCTAGAGGGATAGATTTTAACACCCAAGCCACAAAACTAAAATCCGAATTTATGGAAAAAGGATACGACGAAACAAAATTGGAACTGACGAAGAATGACATCTCACTCATTGACAGAAAGGAATATTTAAGGTACAAAGACAAAACCCCAGAAGATTTTACCAACTTCAGGATACCTGTCATATTCTCCTACAGTCAACAAGACCGTGACTTCAAAAAAATCGTTAAGAAATTTTGGCCCATTCTACGGGAAGACCCTCTATTGCAGGAAATCCTACCATCAGAACCAAGATTCATTTGCAGAGGAGCTAAAAACCTAAAATCAAGACTCACCACCAGCGAATACGTTGCTAAGAAGACAAATAATCCATTTAAACAAAATACGGGCTTCTATGGTTGCGGCAACTGTATTAGCTGTAGGAGCACAGGCAACGTTAAAAGACACATCACCACAGAAGCGAACAGACGAGGCAAATGGAAGATCAAAGAAATCCTCACATGTTTCTCAACTAACGTAATCTATCTACTCATTTGCCCATGTGGACTCAAATACATCGGAAAAACCACTAGAGCGTTAGGAGTAAGAATACGAGAACATGTGCGGAACATAGAAAAAGGCTTAGACACACATAGTGTCCCAGCACACTTTAAGAAAGTGCACAACTGCGATCCAAGGAACCTCAAGTTTATGGCAATTAAAAGAATACAAAATAATAGAGCAGGGGGAGACCTGGCAAGGAAAATAGGCCAGGAGGAAATGAAATGCATATACGAGTTCGACACGCTGCATCCTAAGGGTCTCAATATGGACTTCGAACTATGTCATTTCCTTTAAATCTAAACCCCCTCCATTATCCATTTAACTTGGCTTCCCCTCTACCAATACACATAAACACAATCTATCATAGTCAGGATTCTCACCTGCTTAAGTCTTTAACTTTGCCCTGTCAATTAGGCCACCAAAAATTTGTATCCAAGACAATTGTTCTGCCACGGATATTCCAAACTCCACATCTAAAAGAAGACAAACACGACCACCCTCACCAGCAACCGTATACACAAGAAACCTTCCAAATATATACAACTATACGTCCATTCATCAGAAGAATGGATATGTCTGCCACTTCACTATCATCCAAGTGTTACAGCTACATCCATCAAAGGTACATTTAAAAGAACCGAAGGCCAAACAAAAAGAACATATCTGGCCACGACCCCTAACTCAAACAACATTCATATTACCCATATCAAACGCAGGAGTCGTGCCAGTCCATCAAACAAGCTATCTCTGTATAAGAACAGAATACCTGTGACATACAAATATCTACCTCCTACCCTGCAGATTGAATGCTACTCCCATATCCATCAAGTATAGACCATCAATAGGAATCCACTTTATCCGGGTATAAATATCCACCAATACCCCATGTGTCAACTACATCGATATTCTCAATTCGTGTCCCATTCTTACTATCAAAAAGAGATATGCTACTACACTTCTCTCCTATTATAAAAACATCCCTATGACTCAGTATTTTATAACTGTCTCCTTTTCTGCACCAACTACAGTGCGATGTCACAACTAGCATGTATTGGAATTATGCATCCCCAATCCTGCATAGAAAATACCATGACCACTTTTCATGCTGCACCTTTTGAATTATGTATTGCAAACGGACTAGCCATAGAGTGACCAAATTGATTACCTAGCCCACCAATCACCCTGTGATCGAATAAGACCGTAAGATACCCTTAAGGACACACACAGAGCCTTTTTGACCTAATCCAGCACCAGTAATACAGGGAAAATGAAACCTGGGCACCGATTGGCAGTTAACAACCACGTGATCCAACAGAACACGAGATCGCAATTTCATCCCAAAGCGCATGCGCGGGACCTACGCGCCGAAAACGAAAGCAAATTCAAACTATCGGACAGCCCATAAAAGCAGGACAAGAAGAGAGAGGAATCATCCAGCTGAGGAGGCCACACAAGTTGGCGAAACGCTTCCTGGATCTATTCCTCACCAATTGATTTTATTTATTATTTTGTAAACCCCTTCTATCACCCACTGTTGTTCAATTATTCATCCTATTTTACCATTAAATATATTTTATCCCAAAACCATTGTATCTTGGTCTTTCCGAGCCCAGCACAGCCTACCTACAGGGCAGACTCCAGCGTCGATATCTCGAGGACTCCAGCCCAGCAGAGTAAGAAAGCCTGCGGTAAGGAAGGAACAAGGAGGTGGAGGGAAAGAAGGATTCTTGGCCACCTATATCGGCCAGGGACGCAAAAAAGAGTGAGCGTGGTTTCAATACTGGCTCAAATCCACGTGAGTTGGAAATTTATTGTCTTTTTATCTAAGGTGAATATAACGGTAAAACACTATATGTGTTTCTCTGCTTCTCTGTCCCCTTGCATTTGAGGTTTTATCCTGCTACCGACAAAAAGAAGAAAAACTGAATTTTGAAATATCCCTGAACATCCCTGTACCGCATTTTAGCCACAAGGTGGCAGCAGAGGACAAGGAATAGATTTTTCTCATTGAATTCATCGATGCCCACCATTTATACCACCAGGTGGCAGTAATAATCTGACTTTAATTAACTTTTAAACATTACATTGTTTCAGACGGATTGTTCTGGCCACAAGGTGGCAATACAAGATTGATCTTATATCCTATTAACATCTTGACGCATGTTCTACGTTATACTCTATAAGAAACCACTCTTATACAATTGACATGTACATCCGAGCATAATAGCTATCAGGGTTATCCAAAGAGATCCAAATTGCTTGAGAAAGGTAACCGAACGCTGAAAATCAGCGTTCGGTTACCTTTCCTTACCATTCGGCTATCCAGAGAGCAGGCAATTCGCCAAATCCTGGCGAATTGCCTGAACATACGGTGCCTGTTCGGTCCCTGTTCGAGGGCAGCGAAATCCCCATGAAAAAGCACTGCTTTGGCTATTCAGAGAACACAAACCAGCAGTGAAAGGTTCCCCTAATGCCCTGCCATTCGGTGATTTAATTCGGCAAATTTATTCTTGAGAATCCCATAGGCTTCAATGTTAAAATTATTCCCGTTTTAATTCAATATCTAATAAACCGTTCATTATAAAATTCTGCAGTAAAGAGTCTCTTTATTTACAGATTTTTTAGGATACTTTAAGCATTTTTCATCAGATTTTTTTTTTTTTTTAAAAGTCGGATTTTTTTTTCAGTTTACTTATTTTTTTTTAACAGCCCTTTTTATTATCATTCCCTGGACCTCCTGTGTAAATTTCAGACATTTTCGTTCAGTAGTTTCTTTGCAAACAGAGTTTCAATTTCACATTCATACAAACGGTTTTGCTAATTAATTCACCGCCCTCGTCTGCGGTCTCGGCTGCTTTGGCTCTGTGTGATCGGCTCCTGTTCGGGCTTTTCGAAGGGTTTATCCAGATGTTTTTGTGGCTTTTCGGCGTGCATTCGGTGGGTTTTGCGGTTCGTTTTTGTCAGGTTTGCGGCAGCTTTTCCCTGCAATTCGAGGACCCTGTGCGGTTTGCTGAATACACCGCAGGGTCACCGAAATGGGATCGGCAAAAGGAACCGAATTGAAGAGAACGAAAAGTCACCGAACGTGCGGTGACTTTCCGAATCTCTTTGGATAACCCTGTATGTATATGGTTTGTTAATACTGCTTATGCAATTTACACGATACCCAGCTCATATATGCAAATAAGAAAATATAAATCCCTAAGAATATTCATAGGATTTATTGAAGAATAAATCAAATGCGAGCAGCGCCCATTCAAGGTATACCCCATCTTATTTCCAATATATATATACGCATGATGAAAATTTGCAAAGGATAAGGCACTCAAAGTGATCTTTTGATGTGTCTGAAATTGAAACTTACGTGACAACTATTATTTTTTTTTTTCGTTAATTTATATTTGTTCAATACAGTTAATTTTAATTTGTTTAATAGAGTTAATTTAAAATGGTTTAATACAGTTTATTTATATTTATTTTACCTTTACTAGTTGTGCTTTTCAAACTTTATTCTTAAATAAAAAGAAATTTAGCAGTTTCGTGTTGTGTATTTTTTTTTGGGGGTGGGTGCAAGTAGCTGGTCTTGCCTAGGGCGCAAAATAGTCTAGCACCGGCCCTGACCGCAGGGTCCACCCCTGCATTCTTCCACAATACCACAGAGGGGTTACTGTATGATGGCACTTGCAGGCCTGGCACTAAAGGCACAATATCTGGGTGCACTGCCACTGACGTCTGTATCAGATTCATATCCTCAGAGGGGTTACGGTGTGACGGCACTGTTGCCGACGCTAAAGGCCCAATTTTAAAGCACCTATTGTTACTTTCATCCAAAGCCTGCATAAGTTTCACCATAATTTAGCCAAAAAAACACTAAACTTTTTCTGCGCGTCCTAAAATGTCTTTTCATACAGACTGCCGTCCCAAGCAGTTGTTTATGAATAGATTAAAGGAAAAGCATTTACCGTCATTTGAAACGTCATTTTTTGGTTTTTACATATTTCTATACATCCTAGAAATCCGCCACTTCACGGGCAGGTTATGGGGACCTCCTAGGCACGATATTTGAAGGAATTTTTTGTTTTTATTTTTAACACTTTCTTCATGGAAATCTCACTGTCCCTTTAAAAACTTATTTTTTTAAAAAACTTTTTGTCCTTGTTTCCTGTCCCCCAGGGCACTACCCGGACCCCCATACACCTTTTATGGCAAATATCTAGCATATATGCCCTCTTGGAGGGCACTGTAATAATCGAATTTTGAGTCCCTTTGACTTGTATTGAGTTCGAGTTCGAATTCGAATATTTGGAAAGTTCGAGTTCGAATTCGAACATTTGGAAAGTTAGATTTCGAATTCGAACATTTGGAAAGTTCGAGTTCGAATGCGAACCGAACTCGGGGGTGTTTGTGATATTTACCCAAATTTCTGTGATGGGTTTTAATTGTAATTAATAAAGTTTATTCTAGTATTTCAATGTAGCTTTTTTCTTTACTGCGCAGCAGAGCATTGGATGTGCAGTTTGTTTTTTCCTCCATCTCATTAGGAAAATAAGAAATGTGTCACGTTTCCACCTTCCAGCCAGGTACCCTGATGGTGAGAGGGATCCAGGCCAGCTTTTCCCTGCCATGGGATAGCGATTTAACCCTGTGCCGCTCCTGGGTATCTCTGTATCTGTTCAGGTCTGGAATCACAGGTCCCAATTGTCCAGACCTGTTCACTATTTAAATGCAAGCAGCAGAGTGGCCCATTGCTCTTGCATTAGTTCTGGATCCTTGTATCCTGTCCCTGAGGGTTCATGTTGCTGGTTCCTGTGTTGCTGCATTCCTGCATAGTATCTTTGATTTTCTGGTTTATGATCTTTGTGTATATCTTGATTATTCTTTTTGTCTGCTCTCTGAACTCTGTATTTATGACCTGTGTACCGAACTCTGCTAGTCTGAGGTTCCTTCCTGGTTCTTGTTCCTTTGGCTCCAGTCTTGACCATTCTATATTACTTGTTTCATGTTCTGTGTATGTACCCAGCAGTGTATATAATTATTCTTAGCACAGAGGCCAGTATAAGGACCTCGTTTCTGTTCAGGGCTCCCTGTGTGTTGTTGCTGGTTGTCTTGTTTAACTCTCACCCTTCCTATTCTTCTGTCTCTGTAATTATTTTGTTAGGTTTTGTAGCGCTCACTCCCGGAGGAGCCGCTGAAAATGAACCACGGGTCAGTCTCCCCGCACTAGGGAATAAATATACTCCAACACCGTTGTGAGTTTTGTAATTTAAATAGTTTACTAAAATAATAAGCAGATGTTGAGACACGGTATTCACAGATATTATTACAGCACTTTCGTATTGCGGTAAAACGCGTAGCGGAAAAGAAACGAAACACGAGGCTTCGTATTTCGGAAGAATAAAATATTCGCAACCGAACAGAAAAGTATATGCAATTGCCCAATAGTTCGGAAAAACAGAGACACGTAGCGAACCCCAAAATACAATCTCTTCGTATTACGGTAAACGCGCAGCGGAAAAGAGAAAAATATAATTCGGAACGTATCTTTAACCCCTGTTCCGAATCGTAACAGAATGAGTCCTGCACAGGTTAAGTCCCGGAATGTAAAAGGTGCATATGTGTGTGTGGTACCCGGGTACTGTTCAACTGGCCAGTGAATTTACTTAAAGAATGTCTTCGACTAGTCAAGTTGGGGCCCTGTGGACTTTAAAGAGAAAACAGCAGCGTGTTCTTTTTATTACAAACGGCCTTGGAGGCCTCTCACCCATCCACCGGTTGCTTTAGGCTCCGCTGACCCAGGACGTCTCTCCGCTCAATTTTGACTGGGGATACTAGCGGCCGGATCCGTTGTCTGACTTCCCGTAGCTTGTCCACGACTTTTCCCAGCTCACCGCCTGCTCTCTGTACCCGATCAACTCGCGGTGACTCCTTACTCGAGGTTTTCGGTTGGTTCAATCTGCAGCAACTCTGGAACTTGGAGGGCTCCTTCTCCTTAGGCTGAATGACCCGGTAAAAGAACTGACAGGTCTCACTTGCGCTCTGGCCTAGGCCCTCTCGCGATGTATGGCACTGCGTCTGCTCTCTCTCGTTCCCTGGCGCGCTCTCGCGCGTTCTCCACGAGGTTCGGGATGTAAGTCCGCTGGGTCCCACCCACTTCCTGTCCTTTTGCAAAGCATGCCGGGAAATGTAGTCCCAATGTCCAGTGTCTCTAATCGCGATTGTCTCCATCTTGTGGCCAAAAATAGGTACTGCCGGCAGCAAGATTTTAACACAGCGCTACACTCTCCCCCTCCTAGAACTCTTGGGTCTCTCCAAGGAGGTACAACAGTTACATTACATTTCCACAATATTGAATACAGTTTACATAACATGTACAGGTTCAGCAGCATACATATAGTGGGTTAGGAACACTTCCTCAAGTTGACTCATATTTTGAGCTACCTCAGCTAGCATAGCAGACACTTCGGGCAACCTCTGCACTGTGGTGATGGCCTCTTCAGTGCTTTGTCCTGGTGAGTCGTAGGTGAGTCGTTGGGGCGGTCGAACAGAGCATTTTGGTTCTGGCTCAATCAGTTCCTCTTCAGGTGGAAGTACTATAGGGGTTGGCTCAGTCCTTCTCTCTATCACTGGAGCAGACGTTTCTTCAGAGTATGATCCCTCCAGTGAAGGCATAGAACTATAATCGCCTGAATAAGCTTCAACTTCCGGAGCTACCGGGATCCCAACAGCCTCAGGGACTTCCAGCTGAAATTCAGGAGCTTCAAGGATTTCAGCAGCCTCAGGGACTTCTAGCAGAAATTCAGGAGCTTCAGGCCTCAAGTTACTCTCCCACCGCTCAGGAACAATGACAACCTCCTCAGGTTCCGGTGAGCGCATCCAGTCTAGACAATAACTCTCTTCTTCACTGTCTCTTTCGTTCTCTTCGACAACCCGGGTCTGTTGAGACCGAGTAACAGGAGGCAAACATGGAAAAGGCGGATTTGGCAGAGGCAGTTCATCCCCAACTGGCATCCTCACAGCCTCTCTCAAAGGCAACAAATGATTCCGGTGCCAGTTCTTGAGAGGACCAGCCTTTCCATCCGGGCGAATCTGATACACTGGTAGACCCGGCAGTTGTTTGCAGACAATGTAAACCTGGGAACTCCACCTATCCGCCAACTTGTGTCTCGCAGCAGCACCCAAGTTCTTCAATAGAACCCTATCACCGGGTTGTAGATCTTGTATTCGAACCTTCAAGTCATAGTTCCTTTTGTTTCTTTGTTCCCTGTTTCCTGAGGTCAACTGGGCCTGTTCAAACGCAGAAGCCAAATTCTTTCGGAGTCTATCCACGTAGTTTCTATGGGAAGCTACTGACGTCTGGTCTAGGGATAACCCAAATGCCAAATCAACCGGCAGTCGAGCCTCCCTTCCGAACATAAGACGGTACGGTGAGTATCCAGTTGCATCGCTCTCCGTACTGTTATATGCATGCACCAGAGTAGCTATGTGACGACTCCAACTCTGCTTCTCCATTTCGACAAGGTCCCCAACATGTTTAGCAGTGTGCGATTAAACCTTTCTGGCTGAGCATCACCTTGAGGGTGATATGGTGTAGTTCGGGTCTTTTGGATTCCAACAGCTCTAACAATTGCCCCACCAGTTTGCTTTCAAAGTCTCTACCCTGATCAGAGTGTATCCTTCTTGGCAGTCCGTAATGAACAAAGAACTTTTCCATCAACACCTTGGCCACTGTCGGAGCGCGTTGATCTTTTGTGGAAAATGCTTGGGCGTAACGAGTGAAATGATCAGTCACTATTAGAATGTTCCCTTGCCCACTAGCATCCGGCTCTAAGCACAAGAAGTCAATGCACACCAAATCCATGGGTCCCTGGCTCTGCAGATGGCTCATTGGAGCAGTTCGGGTCGGTAGAGTCTTTCTCTGAATACACCTCAGACAGGAATGACAATAACTTTCTACTTCAGCCCTCATGCAAGGCCAATAGAACCTATCTCGCACCAGCTTAAAAGTTCTCTCTGCACCCAAATGTCCATGCTCATCATGTAGTGATCGCAGCACACTCTCCCTATGTTTAGTGGGGAGGAATAACTGTTGAATCTCTTCAGCGTTGGTTGAGGGGCCACTTCGGTAGACCACCACATCCAACATCTTCAGCCGCTCCCATTCTTTATAGACCAATCTGGCTCCACTCGGGGAGTTAGTTAACGAAATTTCTCGCTGGTTCGCAGTCAGGGCCTTTATGGTCAAGGCAATTAAAGGGTCTCTGGCCTGATCCGCTTTCAGGTCCTGTCTCGAAAAGGTAGGCAAACTTTCATCCCTTAACTGCGTAGGGTTACAGTAAAACTCAGGAACAGCCGCAGCCATGACTCCTATGGCCTCCGCTTCAATCCCTCCTTTGACCCGGCGCTCTGTTCCTTGACACAAAGCTTGCACCCCGTCTGGAGTCAACTGAGTCCATTCTGTAGTGTAGGGTCTTCTCGATAACGCATCAGCATCTCGATTATTCACCCCGGGGCGGTACTTCAGGCTGAACCGAAACCCTGACAGAGCGGCCAACCACCGATGTCCCGTTGCGTCCAGTTTTGCAGTAGTAAGGATGTAGGTAAGAGGATTGTTATCCGTCTTAATCACAAATTCGGCTCCATACAGATAGTCTTTTAACTTGTCTACCACTGCCCACTTTAAGGCTAGGAACTCCAACTTGTGTGTAGGGTAGTTCTTCTCTGAAGGCGTAAGGCTCCGGCTCACGTACGCTACAGGCCTCAGCAATCCACCATACTCCTGATACAGGACTCCTCCACAGGCCTTCTCGGCTGGCATCCACATGTAACTCATACGGCTTGTGAGGGTCTGCATAGGCCAAAACAGGAGCTCGGGTTAGACTCTCTTTCAGTTTCACGAAAGCTCCTTCACATTGACTGGTCCATTCACCTTGTATAGACTCTCGAGCTTTCCTTGGCCCTGGAGCTGACGGGTTTTTCCGAGACCTTGCAGCCTTCTTCTGGGGTTTCCTTCTGCAGGAGTTTGTTCAGTGGTTGAGCTATTTTCGCGAATCCTCCACAAATCTTCGATAGTATGAACAGAATCCCAAGAAAGATCTAAGCTCAGTGACGTTTCGGGGTCTAGGCCAAGAAGCTACGGCCTCCAACTTCCGAGGGTCTGTCGAAACACCTTCCGCTGAGACCACATGTCCTAGATACGTAACAGAGGGTAGACAGAATTGGCATTTCTCCAGAGACAGTTTCAGCCCCTCTTCATGGAGCCTCTTCAAGACCTTCTCCAAACGTTGCTCATGTTCTTCCAAAGTCTTCCCAAACACAATTATGTCATCCAGGTACACGAATACTTCGATTAGATTCATATCCCCGACTGTCTTCTCCATCAACCGTTGGAACGTGGCTGGAGCCCCCGTAAGGCCTTGAGGCATTCTGTTGAATTCAAAGAACCCCAGTGGACAGATGAACGCAGTTTTCTCCTTGTCTTCAGGATGCATGGGTATCTGGTGATACCCGCTTCGCAGGTCTAGTACACTAAACCACTTTGCTCCAGACAAACACTGTAGGGCATCTTCTATCCGAGGAGTGGAATATTGATCGGGGATGGTTCTCCGGTTCAATGTGCGGTAGTCTATGCACAGGCGGACAGAGCCATTTTTCTTCCGAAAGAAAACACTATGGGAGATGCGTATGGACTCCTGGACTCTTGAATCACCTTGGTTCTTTGCAATTCGTTCAGCTGCTCTCGCAGATCATCTAAGTCTCCTAGCGGAACTCGCCTTGATCTCTCCCGAAACGGCTTGTCTTCTTGTAACCGAATGCGGTGCTCAGTACTCTTAGCTAGGCCCACATCGAACTCATCCTTCGAGAACAATTCCTTCCACTTTAGGACTTGAGACTGAAGACGCTTCTTCCACTCAGGTGAAATGGGAGCGTCCTTGGGGTAGAATCTTTCATCTGGAATCTCTTTATCCACTCCCCCTCCTAAATCGGTAGAGAGGGGTGTAGCAGACTCTACTTGCCCAATAGGCATTCGTGCTTTAAGGACTACTGGAGAATCCGTCACATTGCATACGCTAACCGAGACTCTTCCTCGTGTTCTCTTCAGAGCTTTGGTGGAGATTATTTCAGGAATTACTTCGACTCCGGTTTCACTCCCATGATCAAAATCGGTCCCCAGCACCACATAGGGACCTGGTTGCGACCCGTTCAACTTGACTGAAGCCCGGAAACTCGCTACTTCTCCTGCTTGCAGAACCTTCTCTGTTCCACCCAGTCTCCACAGTCTTCCCACCTCGGCAGGTGCCTTTCGTTCCTCGACCATCCTCTGATAGACCGGACGTAACATTGGGTGTACTCCTTGAGTTGAACCTTCTTCCAATACAATAGGTGTCAGGAGACGCCGCACTAGATCAGTGTTCGTCCCCACTATCAGGGAGCTTCTGTTCGCACCTGAGGGTCGAGGACACACAATGGCCAATGCATCACAACCCCCAGACTGCCCGATGACTTCAGATCCGATCTCCAACTTCACTTGCAGGTACCCGTCATAAGGGAGTTTTTCAGTGCCGATACCCCATATTTCCAAATCCTTCAATTCTTGCAGAGGAATGTGCTTTAAGTGTTTCTCGTAGAAGTCTCTGTAGATCAATGTCACTTGAGCCCCTGAATCTAACAGGGCTTTAGTGTAGACTCCTTCCACTTGGATTGGCACAATAGGAGAAGGACCTATCAGTTGGTCAGGAAACTTGGTGGCGGTATCCGGACGCATAGACCCAGTTTGCTGTACCCTGGCCTTTTTCTTGGCCCGTGTAGGCTTTGGGTGTGCATTGCTTCCCCATGACGTAGACCCGGATGCTAAGGGAGTGACTCTTTCAGTCCTGGCAGGCTCAGCAGTTGACTTGGCTTTGGGCCCTCTCGTCCTCTTAGTCTTGGCTTGATTTTTGGAGCGGGGTTCAACCTTCGGGCATCTAAGTTGCTCCTTCACTTGTGCCCTCTGGCGTTTCCCGCCGGTGAGGTAGATAACAGTCCTTCTAGGGCTTCCAACAGTCCCTCGACTCTATCCTTCTCAGGCTTTCGGCCTTTGCACTGTGCGCGGAAATGGCCCATTTCTCCACACCCGAAACATCTCTTCTTAGATAGCGGAGACGTAGTTGCTTGTTGAGATTTGGTTAAAGGACTTGGACCAGACGCCACAGCAACTCCCGTCGTCTGCTTACCTGTGAGGAATTTCTGCATTTCTGCCTGCATCTCTGTCACCTTCATCAATACCCGGCACAGTTCCGCGTGCGCTTGTTGCAATTCAGCTTGAGCTTCCTGAACTTTCTTGACGGTTTTGGACAATTCACCCCGGTCAGGGAGGTTCGATTCTTTGGCAGCCCTCTCTGTAGATTTAAAAACAACTAGGTGTTCTTGTTCGTCCTCGTCAGATCCATAAGTATCCAGAGAGTCGCTTTCAGGCTGCAGGCCGTCGTTATGTCTCACAGGTTGTGCATAAGCCCTTTCCCCCCGTCTGAAGGACTTCTCTTCCAGTAAAGCCTCTTCCTCTCGTACAACTCTGATCAGTTCCAGGTACTTTAACTCTTGGTTACCTGCTCTGCTTCTCAGCTGCATCATTACTGGATCTAGAGGTTGAGAGCCCCTCAGGATCTGTTTTATTCGGATCTTATCTACTTAGGCCGGTTCGGCCCCTTTCTTCAGGAGTATCTGGTGTAGAATCTTATCTAGGCGCCTCATGTATTCGGTCATTCTCTCACCTTTCCGCTGATAGGTGTGTTCGTACTGATATACCAGTTCGGCCACCTTTTCGGTTCGCCCAAAAACTTCTTCAAGAACGTTCAAGTAATCTAAAGCAGTACAATCTTTTCTACTCAGTTTCAGGTTTCTCACCGCTTCCGACGCAGGTCCCTTTAAACTCTCGGGTGATCCTTTGCTTTTTCTGGGCCTCAGGGACATCCCACTCATCCAGAGCCTGCATCGCCTGTTCCACCCATTCTTCAAAGGTTTCTTCTCCCGCCGGAGTTGGTACGTTTCCTGTAAAATTTCTTAACCGTCGATAACCGAAGTTAGTGTGAGGAGGGCTTGTTTTCTGACATTTAGCCAGTAGATCTCCAATAGCCACGATAAATTCAGGCCCGATCATGGCCAACGGACTAGGCGCGGGAACACTTGCGGATTCACCACGTGGCGCACTTGGCTGAATTAGTTGGACTTCCACCTCTTCGGCCAGTTTCACGCTCGTGCCCTGAAAACATGGCGGAACACCTTTCTCCATTCGAGAAGAACATACATGTGAGAAGTATCTGGGTTTTTTTCAATGTCCAGTATTAACCCCCGATGATCTGGTGCTAGCGTGGCCACGGCCTGGCGAATCTGATCTTCAGCCCAAGTGTCTGCGGGAATATCCATGACTATACAACATTCTAACTGGCTACTGTGCTCCCCACACCATTCGGCAACAGTGTCTGGATCCATATTTAACCCTTTAGATGCGGTTTTTCCAGAGACTGGATCCCGGACGAGCCCCCACGTGTAGCGCTCACTCCCGGAGGAGCCGCTGAAAATGAACCACGGGTCAGTCTCCCCGCACTAGGGAATAAATATACTCCAACACCGTTGTGAGTTTTGTAATTTAAATAGTTTACTAAAATAATAAGCAGATGTTGAGACACGGTATTTACAGATGTTATTACAGTACTTTCGTATTGCGGTAAAACGCGTAGCGGCAAAGAAACGAAACACGAGGCTTCGTATTTCGGAAGAATAAAATATTCGCAACCGAACAGAAAAGTATATGCAATTGCCCAATTTTTCGGAAAAACAGAGACACGTAGCGAACCCCAAAATACAATCCCTTCCTATTACGGTAAACGCGCAGCGGAAAAGAGAAAAATATAATTCGGAATGTATCTTTAACCCCTGTTCCGAATCGTAACAGAATGAGTCCTGCACAGGTTAAGTCCCGGAATGTAAAAGGTGCATATGTGTGTGTGGTACCCGAGTACTGTTCAAGTGGCCAGTGAATTTACTTAAAGAATGTCTTCGACTAGTCAAGTTGGGGCCCTGTGGACTTTAAAGAGAAAACAGCAGCGTGTTCTTTTTATTACAAACGGCCTTGGAGGCCTCTCACCCATCCACCGGTTGCTTTAGGCTCCGCTGACCCAGGACGTCTCTCCGCTCAATTTTGACTGGGGATACTAGCGGCCGGATCCGTTGTCTGACTTCCCGTAGCTTGTCCACGACTTTTCCCAGCTCACCGCCTGCTCTCTGTACCCGATCAACTCGCGGTGACTCCTTACTCGAGGTTTTCGGTTGGTTCAATCTGCAGCAACTCTGGAACTTGGAGGGCTCCTTCTCCTTAGGCTGAATGACCCGGTAAAAGAACTGACAGGTCTCACTTGCGCTCTGGCCTAGGCCCTCTCGCGATGTATGGCACTGCGTCTGCTCTCTCTCGTTCCCTGGCGCGCTCTCGTGCGTTCTCCACGAGGTTCGGGATGTAAGTCCGCTGGGTCCCACCCACTTCCTGTCCTTTTGCAAAGCATGCCGGGAAATGTAGTCCCAATGTCCAGTGTCTCTAATCGCTATTGTCTCCATCTTGTGGCCAAAAATAGGTACTGCCGGCAGCAAGATTTTAACACAGCGCTACAGTTTCAATAGGCAGAAGACCATTCAAGGATCTTACCTCAGTGTTAGGGATTCCTTTAGATTTCTTCTGTGTTCTCCTGCTCTTCTTGTTACAGTCCTGTTATATCCTGCCATGTATCTGTGTATATCGTTGTGCTGTGATCTGTCTATGCAGCCAGCAGCTAACCTGCCTCAAAGGCTTAATTTCTTCCTGATCAAAGGACCCACCATGGCCCAAGCCTGGTGCTGCTGTGACAAACCTTCCGGGTGTGAGATACAAATCTGGTGGTTTTCTAGTTGAATAAGTGGTCCTATCTTTATGAATAAAGAAATTTGACTTTTTATGATATTATTTTGTAGGGACACTCTACTTATCCCGACCACTCTATAGAATTATTATTTATTATTATTTATTTAGTTCCTACACTAACCAAGTTTCAGTAGGAGTGCAAATTGCGCAGAAAAACATCATAAACGTCTAGGTACGGAAGTCCCTGAGTTGAAGAGAAAGAGCAGTGAGCCTGACCTCTCAGAGAGGGTGACGTCAGCCATGCTTTCGGCATGCTGGAATCACTGGTGACCAATCTGGGGACCAGCAGCTGGTGGAAACTTGATCGGGGCAATGGGAGAGGGGGAGTGGGGCACTCCTGACATCCTGACCACTTTAAAAATATGAAAAGAGTGTCCCTTTAACTTCCTTTTTATATTATATGTAACATTCATATGTAATGTGCTTCCATTGCAGGTTTCTTACCATTTACTGACACCCGGGTGTGGGAAGAAATACGAGCTACCCCCACCAAGATGGTATTTTAATGTTTTAAACAACTCTATTGCCACTGACTATTATCAGCAGCACACGACCACCGAGTTTGCAGAACTACTGAACCTGACCCGGTGGCCTGATCTTTCTTTAAAAGAGCTAAAGTTCACAGATTCCACCAGCCCCAAAGAAACTCAATACCATATAATCAATTAACGAGTCCTGTACAAAATGGGGGAAACATTAGATGTTCTCATCACAACTAAGGACCATATGGGTCGACTGAAGACATACGGAGGAGACTTCTTCCAAGCCAAACTCCATTCCCCAAAGAAGAAGGCAGGAGTGCCCGGACAGGTAAAGGACTATGGGAATGGAAGCTACTTGGCCACATTCCTGCTTCCTTGGTCCGGAGAAGCCCAAGTCAACGTCCGACTTATTCACTCCAGTGAAGCTATTGCGGTGCTGAAGGACAAAAGAGACAAATACCCAGAAAAGGTCAGTGAAACGGATTTTAGAACAAATAACAGAAATCTGATCATTTCCCTATTCTAGATGAGTGTTGCTCAACCTTGACCCTACAGTTGTTTTGATACGACATCCCCCATGCTCTACAACCCTTCATTAGGTCAACAGTGCCTTGTGCGAAATGTGGCTCCAACACATCTGAAGGGCTAAGGTTGCACCTCCTTGCTCTAAAAAAACAAACAGTAATTTCAGAATGACAAAGAAGATCATGATCAAGGTTTTAAAAATAATTCCCTAGTAAATATAGAACATTTTGAAATGAACTTATTGGCCAAAAAAAACATACCCTGGTATCCAAGCTCAAATGCTATGTTAAAAAAAGAGAGAGTGGAGAGAATTCCAAACCATATCTACCCTTGAGAGCTTCTCCATCTGTAATTACATAGATAATATCAATAAAGCCCCTGGGGTCCTTCAAGTTTAGATTTTTAATATTTTTTTTAATTGAGTTCTCAATGGATCTCCATAGGTTTTTTTGCCAAGCTGTCTTCCAACTCAAAGCCTAAACTAATTAAAGTATGAAATTCTAGACTACTAATGATCATTAGTCTTTGCTGCTGTCCTATTTTCCTGGTGCAATCGTATTAGCAGCTCAAGTCGTAAAATTTGGAGCGTCTACAAGGTACTGACAGCAAAAGCAATGCTCTGTAACTGGTATCGGCTTCTTGAGTACCTATGACTCCATGGGAGGCAAGCACAAGCTCGGTATATGATCATTGTAGCTCACCAGGCGGTTTCCACAATGACCAGTTTGGGTCCGGTGATGAGGCACCCATAGCATTCGAGGCACTGATAAGCGGCGAATCAGCCTTGGCGAATTCCACCGAACAGAAAAAAGAAAATAGGAAGTCTCCTATTCTCCTAATAAGAGGTTAATTAATAAAAATGTAGTGAAAAATATATCCAAATAATAAAAAGTCCTTTAAAACGTAACAAAAAGGTCTGTTAAAAAAAGTTTTTTAAAAAACAAAATTGAAAAAGCAAAATTGTATTTAAAAAAAAATACAAATAATACAAAAATGTCTCATAAAAAAATAAAAAATTAATAAAGGTTTCTGCAAAAAATAAAAAATATTAAATGGTCTTTAATTTTTTTTAAAAAGATTTTACATTTATTACATTAAAACGTCTTGGGTACTATTACAATCCTGATGTTAGTGTTCATCTGATTAAGTGTTAACATTAGCCCTGGTGGCCCTGTCGCGGGCGCACCATATTACAATCCGAACGCTAACGGTTAAATAACCCATTAGTGTTTGGTATCTTGCGCTTTTCAGCGCGAGGTTACTGTACTTTGCGCTCCCTATACTTAACTGGGGAGCGCAAAGAGTTAATCAGCGTTAGGATTACAATATACTAACGCTAATTACCGTCTGGCTGCGGTTACCAGAAAGTTAACCACAGCTAGGACCTGGTGCCAACGGATTTCGCTGCTGCAGAATCCGTCAGCACAAGCCAGAACCCCCCCAAATAAATCATGCTCACGTTCAATCCCACGGCAAGGACCTTGGCTCCAGCCGTCTCCTCTGTTCGCCGGGAGCAGGGAGAGATTGGGGGCAAAAGTCCTTCAGTCTCTCTCTGCGGATCACTATGCCGACCTGCCAGATCTCGCGAGGCGAGATCCTGCAGGTCGTGTGAACGGCAGCGTCTGCCTCAATGGAGTCCTATGTACTCCATGGAAGGGATGCTCGCGGCGGCACTTAGCGCCGGATTATGATGCAGGCGGCTTTTTTAGCGCCTGCATTGTAATTTCAGATTAAAACGGGGACGCAAAGGAGAAACCTGCAGGCGCTGGTTTTTCTCCTTAGCGTCCCCGTTTTAGCACATAGAACGTAATATTGACCCTTGTTTTCACCTGTTTAAACCTGTCGAACTGAAACACTGAAAATCGGGTCATTTCAGGACCTCCAAATGAATAGATTTAATTTACCCCAAATCACTGTTCAGAGTAACATCAGAAAAACTCTCTTTACTCATCACAGACATACAGATATGTACAGTTAAAGGACAATCCCCCTTCATGAATAAAACACAGATAAAGTCAACAGGACAAGGGAAGGGAGATTCCAACTGGAAACTGGTTAAACAATAGACAATTTACACAATCATTAGGCAATCCTTATCTTATTCTGGCTGCCAGAGAAATCTCTCCCCCCTCCTCAGTCTACATGCTGGAAAACATGTCCCCAATAAATTGGACATGCCCACCAGGATGCCCAGACACAGTTCACCATAAATCCTTGATTGCCTGGTGCAGACCATTTGGCACACCACAGGTAGCAGTAGGTTAGAGGCTGGCCCCAGGCTCCTCCACTGCCCCTGTGACGGCTGTGTCCCTCACAAAGACATAATTGCATCCGGAGGGCCTGGTACCCTTAAATTTTTCAATGAACAATGGAAAAATGGCCGACCCACACGCTGTTTGCCAGTGTGCCTCCTCAGGGGTAAAAACACACACTTCCTAGTGCCATTTAGATTAAAAATGGTCTGCCCTATTGAAACAGAACTTGTCTTTTTTTCGGTAAAAATTCCTTCAGTTGGTTAACATTAAACATACAGTGGTGTATTTAGGTTTTGTGCTACCCTAGGCCAGACTAAACTCGTGCACTCCCTAATTTAAATTTGAGGCACCCCTTCCTGTCAAGGGCACACCTCGTCCTGGTTAATCCCCACCCTTCCTCTTTAAGCTCCACCTTTTCCTCTTAGAGCTCTGCCTTTTCCTCTCTTTATATTAAAAGTGGATACCAAGTGCCTACTTGTATATTTTGTATACCATTTCAAATGTATCTATTGAGATAAATAAAATTATGAAATGTTTAAATTCAAGCATATTTACAAAGAACAGCCACGCATGTCAAGTATGCTGGATCACAGCCGCTCTAATTGGTTGAACAATAAAATCCACAGAAAAGTGCACTGCATATGAGCATATCACAGAGCTGCACAGCAATAAAACCCACAGAAATGGGAACTGTGTATGAGCATATCAGAGCTGCACAGCAATAAAACTCACAGTAATGTGCAGTGTGTATGAGCGTATCTCAGAGCTCCAGGGCAATAAAACTCACAGTAATATGCAGTGTGTATCACAGAATCCACAGCAATAAAACTCCCAGCAATGCAATGGTTGGTGTGTGACAGCATATCAGAATCCACAGCAATAAAAATTCCAGCAATGCAATGTGCGGTGTGTATGAGTGCATCAGAATCCACTGCAATAAAACTCCCAGCAAACCAAGTGTATATGAGCACACAGCAATTATTTATTCTATATTTACCGTCCGTGGTAGGGCTGTGTGCAGAGTCAACAGGGACTGTGTATGGACTAAGCAGGAGGTCCCTCCAGGCCACGTGAGGATCGCGGTTGTGCCGGTGTGTGGAGCCATCTTGTCAGCAGTGGGGTGCCACTGCCAGAGGGTGCACAGTGGCTTTGATTCCCTTCCAGGTGGGTGTTCAGTCCAGAATAGAGTGAGAGTCTGTGTTAACGAAAGGGCGGGCAGCTACGTGCATGCGTGTCACGTGGTTCAGCCAGTCGGGTGGTACTGAGACTCAGTACCACCAGACTGGCCGCACCGTGTGACCTGCTGCACGCACGCAGCCTCACCAGGAGCCAGGCAGCTCAATGACAAATTTCTATCACTGCAGTGCTGGTTAAGGAAAGGTCCACTTTAAACAGCCGTAAGCAGACAGGGCATCATATTCTGCTGGTACCCCCCCTTTGCCTGCCATTTACTGTCATCTTCTCTCTCTGTACACAAATCACATCCCCCTCCCCTCTCCTAGAGCTGCTGCGGGGCAGGGGAGGAGCTATGGAGGGAGGAGAGGGGGATTTTTATTCTATTCGATTTTATTCCGTATGCAAACACCCTGCTCCGCTGCTCGTTGTTTGAGAACACAGATCAAAGCTGACACACAGTGACAGTGGCACCTCCTAGTACCCCCTAATGACACCCCAATAATCACTGGTACCTGGGCACGGCCCGCCCTCCGCCACTCCCCTAAGTACACCACTGATCTGTGATATGCTCACACACAAGTTTGGCGAACTGCCAGCAAGTACAGTGCTGTTTGAAGGCAGTGCAAATCCCCATAGAGAAGTAATGATTAATCTATTCAGAGAAAACCAAACAGCAGAGAAATGCCTTGAAGTTCGGTGGTTTCAATCAGCAGGTTTATTCAGGCGAACCCCATAGGTTTCAATGTTAAAAATATTCACGTTTTTATGCAATATCTAATAAACCATTTATTATTTTAATCTGCAGTAAAAAGTCTTTATTGATTTTTTTTTTTAGTACCTTTTAGTCATTTTTCAGAATTTTTTGGGCAAAATTCCCCCCCCCTCTTTTTTAATAGCGTTTTTTCTTTTTTCTGTAACAGAACTTTTTATTATCAATCATAGGATCTTATATCTAAATTCCAGACATTTTCGTTCAGTAGCTCTTTTGAAAACAGCAGGCCACGAGTTTGCGGTGGCAGCATTCAGCGGCCGACTCCCAGCACTTTGGGGACCCTGCGGTGAATGGTGAATTCACTGCAGGGTGGGGAAATTTTATTCCCTGAAGTGCAGGGAACTACAGAACACCAAAATGTTGGCGTCATTTCGGTGCTCTGTGAGTAACCCATTTAGTGGTGAGGATTTTTGCTGCCCCCTGGAAAGTGAAAGCCCAGGCCTTGCCTACCCAAGACATACTTGAAAATTAGTGAAATCTCAATGTATCCTTCCTGGTAAAAGAATTAGCAGAAGTAAAAAAAAATTACAAAAAAAATTTTTAGGGGTGGGGCCACCCGGTGCGGGCCGCTGCCCCCTGGACAAAATACACCACTGTAAACATACATTACTTAGACATATACTACATGTCACAGCCTGAATGGTGAGGTTGTAGTACATTTTTAGCGGCCCCATGGAAACCAAGCGCACACTCACAGTCATACATTGTGCAGGTCCTTCTGATCCTGGCCGTGGTTATTCGGAACGACTTGTGTAAAGGGTGGCTGAGTTGAGGTGCTAAAATCGGTTTGTTTTGTTATATATAAGAATTTTTATTAGTAGCTTACACATATACAGAAACACAGTGCAAGAAGACATGAGACAATAGCAACTAATTATTAGAGATGTGCATTCGTTTCAGAAAAATTCGGAACGAAATCTATTAATTCGTATTTCGGAAGTACTTCCGAATAATGAATCGATACAAATTCGAAACGAAACGGTATGTAACGAATTTATTTCGTTTTACACTGTGTCATCATCATAAAAGAAAAATTTGAATAATTTTTTTTTTGGTGTTCCGGAATTCGAATCGATATCAACTATCGAATTGATCTTAAGTTAAAATACATACAAGTAATGCAGTCAGCAAACAACTTTATGAAACAAATTTATTTTATTTCACAAGCACCTGTCCCTGTTAAATTGACTCAAATACTAACAGGGTTATTCAAAGAGATCAGAATTGCAGGCGAAAGGTAGCCGAACGCTGATCATTCGGCTATTCAGAGAGCAGGCAGTTCGCCAAATGTTGGCGAATTGCCTGCACATGCGGTGCCTGTTCGGTGCCTATTCGAGGGCAGTGAAATCCCCATAGAGAAGCAATGCTTCAGCTATTCAGAGAACACAAACCAGCAGTGAAAAGTTACCGAAATGCCCTGCCATTTGGTGGCTTCATTCGACAGGTTTATTCAGGCGAATCCCATAGGCTTAAATGTTAAAAATATTCCCGTTTTAATTCAATATCTAATAAACCGTTGCTTATAATACTCTGCAGTAAAAAGTCTCTTTATTTATAGATTTTTTAGGATCTTTTAAGCATTTTTCGGGATTTTTTTGGGAAGAAAAAAAAATTCTATTTTTTTTTTAAACATTTTTTCTTTTTTCTGTAACAGCCCTTTTTATTATCATTCATTGAATCTTATATGTTAATTTCAGACATTTTCGCTCAGTAGTCTGTTTGCAAACAGCGTTTCACTTTTCAAACATTCAAGCGTACTGTTTTTTTTTTTTCACTCATTCGTCTGCGGTGTTGGGTTTTTCCGGCAGCTGCTCTGCACTCTCATCGACTCCTGCTCGGGTTTCTCCGGCGTGTTCGGCGGGGTTAATCCAGATGTTTTTACGGCTTTCGGTGTGCATTCGCCTGGGTTTTGCAGTGAGTGTTCGACGGCCCTGTGGTGCTTGCTGAATACACCGCAGGGTCGCCGAAATGGGATCGCCATGCGGTGGCTTTTCGATTCTCTTTGAATAACCCTGTAAATCTGTGAGACAGCTTAATTTAACCCTAGCTTGTCTTTTAACCCCTTCACTGCTGACGACGTGTGGGACAAGTCCTCAGTTACACGTCATCAGCTTTGCGGGACCCCCGGCGGAGATACGTACCTCTCTGTCTGGGGTCCCGTGGCGTTCTGACTTCAGCGTCCTCAGATGCTGAAGTCAAGCTCCTCCCGACATAAATTACGTCATCGCGCCATGCGCAATGACGTCATTTCCAGGCGACCCCCGGTCGATCGCCTGGAAGGGAGGGGGTGATCCGTTCGGATCCTTCTCCCTCCCGATCGGGAGGTCCCACAAAAAAAAGCCATTCACCGCTTAAAAGGGGAGAGTCTCCCCTTTTAAGCGGTGCCTGGCTTTAACCCCTTAGGTACGGGTCACACTTCAGCGCCTTGCGGCGCCAAAGTGCGGCCTAGCTCCGGTGGGGGCCGCCATCTTGGATGGTGGCTCCACCCCCGGGGCCCCCCTCACTGCCTGAAGTCCTCACGCATAGCGTGATGATGTCAGATAGCCGGGGAACCCCTAGCTGCCTGGGGATTTCCCAAGGAAATCCCCTGGTGGAGATAGGGGGTTCGTTTGAACCCCGATATCTCCAGAACCGTGGAAGCTATGGTGTCAGGGCCTGAGCATGGCCTTTCGAATGATACCCAACATGACCACGTATAAAGTAAAAAAAAAAAAAAAAATTTTTTTTTGTGTTATTTTTATTAATGCAGCAATATTGTTCACATTTCAATTATAATCTGAACAATGATGCTGCACTAATTATTTTTTTCTTATGGTGTGCGTTTGCTAAAAATCACGTAATTCCCCCCCAGAAAATTTAATAAGTCCCCATTTCTAATTTTTGTACAAGCGCACCCCATAGAAAATATAACCGCAAATGTTCATATGATAAAAGGTGAAAAAAAAACACTTTGCACGCTGCAGATGATTAAAAATTCAAATTTTATTGCATTTTTTGTTATAATATACAGGCAGGACATGACGTATACATATAAAAATGATATATTATGAAACTGCTGAGTCTGCCGGAAAGAACGATATATAATATGTCTGGGTCGTATAATAAAATATATATATAATATATTTTTTTAAAATTTTCAGTGATTTTACTTACCTTTTCTCCCTCGCCGGGCACAGCTCCTCCTTTTCGACTCCCGAACCCAAAGTCCCAGATGCTTGTCTGCGCAATTTGGGCTCCTACGCAAATTATGTAGCGTAGGAACCACAAATTGTGCACCACCACGTGAATCATGCACTATGCCCACGCAAGTTCTGTAGCGCCTGCGCAGAACAATGGATCGGAGGTGCACAAGCATGCGCAGATCCAGTCTAACGCTGCCCCTCAGAGACCGCTCACAATCGGAGGTGGTTTCAAACGGTGACGTTGGCTGCTCTCTGTGAGCTGACCTCACTAGTGAATGGCCTGGTGATTTCTAAAATCCAGGATGCTGGTGACACTGGGTGGGATGGAGATAACTCCACTTCATCCCGCAATATCTCCAGATCATGGGAGATGGGAGGGGGGACACTCCTCACATGCTGACCACTTTAAAATGATAAAGTGGTCAGGATGAGCAGAGTGTCCCTTTAATTCTCTGCTGAAATGTCTCCAGGGTAGAGGGTTGTGTTGAGTAGTCGAACACTGAACAAAGCAAACATCTTGCATGAGTTTAAAGCAAACTTCTAGAAGTAATCATGAGGGTGTAACTCAGTATCGAAGGAAAGTTCTGTCACATTGCAGAGACCATGACTATACCAGCCATATAATTAATGACAAATCCATTGCTAGTCTACAATACAGTATATACAGTATTTGTGTGTTTTTCCCACTCACAAAATAAATACACTGCTTACATTTCCATATTTGTGACTTACAAAAAAATTTGTGCAAATACAAGTCTAAGGGGTAATAACAAAGAGAAAAAAATCTTGAAAGCGAAATGCGTCAGCATGACACTGTCATATGAAAAAATATATGTCATCTGTGCTTATTCCCATTATACCGTGTGAAACAAAACATAATTAGAGGCTTTGGTTTCTATTAATGGGCATTAAGAGAGTAAGCTCACCTGCCAAATGTCAAGGCACCTCTAGTGAGGGTGAGTCCTATCCAAAAATGAAGCCACAGGCTGCTGTGTCGCGAATCATCGCTGCTCACGCTGCTTTTCAGTCATGAGGTAGACTGGTGGGCTCATATTTATGCCCCCCCCCCAGAAACAAATCCACCTTGGGATCAAAAAACAAAGAAACGGAGCGGAACAGCTGCAGTGATGACCTGGCTGGAAGTACATTAAAACATACATAGTACAGGAGGGGTGGGGTCGCGCCTATTCCCTGATTGGGCGACTGCAACCACCAAATGTATCCAGCCCAGCAACATGTGTAAAGCATAACAAGGAAAAAAATGTCATCTGCGCTTATTCCCATTATGCCGTGTGAAACAAAACGCAATTAGAGACTTTGGATTTATTAATGGCCATTAAGAGTGTAAGCTCACCTGCCAACGTCAAGGCACCTCTAGTGAGGGTGAGTCCTATCCAGAAATGAAGCCACAGGCTGCTGTGTAGCCAACCATCACTGCTCATGCTGCTTGTCAGTCATGAGATAGACTGGTGGGCTTTTATTTATGCCCCCAGAAACAAAATCCGCCTTGGGATCAAAAACAAAGACACGGAGCGGAACATGCTGCAGTGATGACCTGGCTGGAGGTACATTAAAACATACAAGGGGTGGGGTCGCGCCTATTCCCTGATGGGGCGGCTGCAACCACCAAATGCATCCAGCCCAGGATGGAAGTCATGAACAAGGCAACACATGTGTTATACTTCTAATTTTGTTCACAAGGGTGCAGTGTGATATACAGTCATGTACAATGTTATTACATCGTGCATGGGGTCGCTGAAGAGGAGACACTGCACAGACTTCAGCTGCAGATGAGGGAGGACCCGTTAGGGTGCAGGGCCAGCAAAATTTGTCTTTCAATACCACCAAAGTGCTGAGTTCCTGGGATTTAGGAAACCTCCTACACAGGACACCAGATCCAGCAGACGCTGTACGGAGAAGGAGGAACAAAGAAGGGAATCTTGGCCTCCTTTATGGGCCAAGGAAGCATATTAAGTGAGCCGGATTTCAACTACGGCTCCCGAGTCCCAACCACACGAGAGCACCAAGGAGATTGACGCTCCCACCAGAGAAATCCACAACAGGAAACAGACGAAACAGAAATATTGTGCACAGGTTGGAGGGAACACCAGTTGCTGGACTTTGATCATTTATCCATCGGTTGGCCGTATAACCAAAAAAATGCCATACAATTTGAAAGATTATTTTGTAGATATAATTTCTACCAGGTTCTCCACATTGATACTAACAGGACAGCTACATGCGCCCCATATATAGGAGGTATCCGCAAAAAACAACTGTAATTGTATATTGTAATTGTATACATATTAAATATTATAACCCTTAATATTCTGTGTCTGCAGGAAGTCATCCAGTCGTTGTTTAAAAGTCTGTACAGTCTCTGACCCAACCACCTCAACAGGCAGAGAATTCCACAGCTTGATTGTTCTCGCTGTAAAATAACCCTTCCAATGCTTTATGCTGAATTTCCTTTCGTCGTGTCTAAATGGGTGACCCCGTGTCCTGTGTATACACAAAATACACACAATTGCATACATTCACACAAAATTGCATAAGCAAAGATGTAAGCATACATATATCATATAAAATATAAAACCAGCATTGCATACATGGTCTGATTGATATAAAAGATCCTTTGTAATGCAGTATTGGTGGTATATCGCCACCTAGTGTCCGTATTTCAAAAAGTCTTTCAATTGAAGAAATGTGTAGTAAATAAAAGTTCTTTCTGATCTGCGGCACTTCTCTGTCTCTTGTACCTCTGAAAGAACAGGAGAGTGTGATTAGAATTGTGTCAAGCACTGTATATTAATGGACTGAATGATGGATGCACACTTAATGCAGTTTTTATATTTTATAAGATATGTATGCTTACATCTTTGCTTATGCACGTTTTTGTGAATATATTTACACATACACTCAACCTTTGAGCATTACGCCACCTAGAGAGAAAAGACCTCTCCT
>RXON01001045.1:0-34459 GCA_009667805.1 Leptobrachium leishanense | reverse complement strand
CAGTTTTGACTGCGGTATCTTCTGTGCCCCCCCTAAATGTTGTTCCTAGAGTCGCCACTGAGTGGCATGTACCAGTGCCTTTAGAACCTCTTCCATTTTCTCAGTGGATTCTGTACCTTTTAATGTGTCCACTCCAGCAATACAGGTACACTTGATCCCACCGCTGCACCACTTGTGATGCAAGGGTTGTTTGTCACTCTTTCTTTTATTCAACTCACAAAAGCAGAAGGATACAGCAGCGAATCAAATAAACAAAACATCAAATAAACGCCTACTCCGTCTGTGAAGCCTAACTGAACAAATCCAGTTCCCTCTCTATCTACTGGGCAGGTAGGCTGCTTGCCAGTAACTTGGACCAAATATACAAAAAGGTACTTCCCTTCACGTTGAGGAGTTGCTCTCCTTGCTGCAGTCAGCACACAGCCTGTCCATACAACAGCTTTCTCTCTCTGTATGTCTGTGTCTCTCTCTCTCTCTCTCCTGGAACCACACACATACATATATGGGCAGGGCAGTCTCAATTAGGCTCAGTGTCTGAATTAACCCTTTAGTGGGAAATAGCATTTCTCAGACACCTAATATCCCTGTGGTCTACAACCCTGCCTCTCACCCTGTCACAATGCATATGTAGCGCTGTGTTTAAACTCTTACTGTGGCAGTACCTATTTTTGGCCACCGGAGGGAGACAAGCGCGATCAGAGACACTGAACATTGGGACTACATTTCCCGGCGTGCTTTCAAACAGACAGGAAGTGGTTGGGACACAGACGCTGTACATCCTGAGCCTCGTGGAGAACGCGCCAGAGCGCGCCAGGGAGTGCATGGAAGAGGACACAGTGCTGCTGAGCGGAATCGTGACCAGGCCGGAGCGCAAGTGTGGCCTATCAGGAATCGAGTGGGTTATCCTGCCTTGCCAGAAGGAGCCTTACCCACCGGCCATCACCACCAAGTGTATTCCAGACAAGCTGAGGACCCGAGTAAAGAGTACCGTGAGTCCAACGGAGTGGAGAGCGGGCGGTAGCTGGATAAGTCCGGACCGGAGCACAGAGAGCCTGATTATTAGACATGTGCACAGCACAAAATTTCGTTTTGAACTAAAGATTAGTACTAAAATGCAATTTATTTAGTTGCTAAAGAAATTCGTTTTCAGTTCTTTAGTATGAAAACTAATTTCATTCATCCGAAAACCAGTGGATACAATTACTATTGTAGTGGCTCCTCAGAGGGCTGAGATCGCTGCTTGTTACAGTATCTCTCACTCTCAGCACAATGTGGGCCATATTACATAGTTGGGTGCTAACTTAACCAGAGCTGTTGTAAACTTCCCAGAGCCTTTATAGCCTATGGAGGTTTTCAGTTTACAACAGCTCTGGTTAAGTTAGCACCACATTGTAATACTGCCCCGTGTCAGGCAAAGCTGTTACAGTAACTGACTGCTGCTCATCACCGCGCTCAGAGTTTCAGTAAAACGAGTAATAAATTTTTATATATAAAGGTAGAACAATATTTTTCCTTGTTTTACTGAAACTCTGAGTGCTGTTACAGTCAGTTACTGTAACAACTGAGCTGATAATTCACGGTTATTCAGAGAGCGTGAAAAGCAGGAGAATGACTGGAGAATGAAAAATTCTAGGTCAAAATAGCCGTTTGGAAAGTGAGATGAAAGGGAGAATTTTTTGGTTTGGCTATCTTGACTAGATTTTTCATTCTCCAGTCATTCTCCTGCTTTTTCACGCTCTCTGATAACCCTGATTGCACTGAGAGATAATTAACAAGCAGGACGATCTCAGCGCTCACAGCCCCTGGATTTAAAGGCTAAAAATAAAAGGGCTCCTTCTGTATAATTTTAGAACATCCTCCCTGCATATTAATACCCTCTCTGTATATACATAGAACATTCTCCTGAATTATTAATGTCCACTCGTGTATAGACCATCCTCCTGCATTAATTAATGCCCCTCTCTGTATAGAACATCCACTGCATGGCATGTGAAGGTGCAGAACTTGGATGTTGCGATGTTGCGCTCGCATTGCTGTCTCCTTCACTCATCAATGTAATATCACAAAAGGACTGAAACTAAAATGTAGTGCATTTTATTTTAGTTTCTTTATTTTTTGTACTGAGCATTTCGTTTCTCTTGAGTCATACGAAAACTAATTATCCAAAATTCGGACTAAATCGTTTAGTACTAAAAACGAATGCACATGTCTACTGATTATCGATCCAATAGCCGGTATCCCAGCGCGGGAGACAAGCGGAGAGACGTCCTGGGTCAGCGGAGCCTTGGTGATCAACGGATGGGTGAGAGGCCTCCAAGGCCGTTTCTACAAAAGCTTCAAGCACGCACGCTGTTGTTATTTCTGAAACCCACAGGGCCCCAACTTGACTAGTCGAAGACATCACTTAAAAGATTCACTGGCCAGTTGAATAGTACCCGGGTACCATAACACACACATACACTCACAATTCGGGACTTAACCTGTTCGGCTCACTCCTTAGTATCCGAAAAAGGGGAAAAGATTTGCATCTTATTTTATTTTCCGCTGCGCGTTTCTCGTAATTACGAAGCATTGTATATTTTTTTCTGCTCGTCGCGTTTTCCAGAAATACGAAGTCTCGCATTTCTTTTTTTCCCGCTGCGCGTTTACCGCAATACGAAATACTGTAAAATATCTACGAACATGTCTTATTTTATGCCTTTTACTTCAGTAAACTATATAATTTATAAAATACAACGGTGCTGGAGTATATTTATTCCCTAGTGCGGGGAGACTGACCCGTGGTTCATTTTCAGCGGCTCCTCCGGGAGTGAGCGCTACACGTGGGGGCTCGTCCGGGATCCAGTCTCTGGAAAAAACGCATCTAAAGGGTTAAATATGGATCCAGACACTGTTGCCGAATGGTGTGAGGAGCACAGTAGTCAGTTAGAATGTTGTATAGTCATGGATATTCCCGCAGACACTTGGGCCGAAGATCAGATTCGCCAGGCCGTGGCCGTGCTGACACCAGACCATCGGGGGTTAATTCTGGACATTAAAAAGAACACAGATACCTCTCACACGTATGTTCTTTTTGAATGGAGAAAGGGTGTTCCAGTATGTTTTCAGGGCGCGAGCATGAAGCTGACCGATGAGGTGGAAGTCCAACTGATTCAGCCAAGTGCGCCACGTGGCGAATCCGCAAGTGTTCCGCGCCCAGTCCATTGGCCATGATCGGGCCTGAATTCATAGTGGCTATTGGAGATTTGCTGGCTAAGTGTCAGAGAACAAGCCCTCCGCACACTAACTTCGGTTATCGACGGTTGAGAAATTTTTACAGGAAACGTACCAACTCCGGCGGGAGAAGAAACCTTTGAGGAATGGGTGGAACAGGCGATGCAGGCTCTGGATGAGTGGGACGTCCCTGAAGCCCAGAAAAAGCAAAGGATCACCGAGAGCTTAAAGGGACCTGCGTCAGAAGCGGTGAGAAACCTAAAACTGAGTAGAAAAGACTGTACTGCTTTAGATTATTTAAACGTTTTGGAGGAAGTTTTTGGGCGAACAGAAAAGGCCGCAGAGCTTGTATATCAGTATGAACACACCTATCAGCGGAAAGGTGAGAGAATGACCGAATACATGAGGCGCCTAGATAAGATTCTGCACCAGATACTCCTCAAGAAAGGGGCCGAGCCGGCCGAAGTGGATAAGATCCGAATAAAACAGATCCTGAGGGGCTCTCAACCTCTAGATCCAGTGATGCTGCAGCTGAGAAGCAGGGCAGGTAATCAGGAACTGAAGTACCTGGAACTGATCCGAGCTGTCAGAGAGGAGGAGGCTTTACTGGAGGAAAAATCCTTCAGGCGAGGGGAAGGGCTTACGCACAACCTGTAAGGCATAACGACGGTCTGCAGCCTGAAAGCGATTCGCTGGATACTTACGGGTCCGACGTGGACGAGCAAGAGCACCTGATCGCTTTTAAATCCACAGAGAGGGCTGCCAAAGAATTACACCTCTCTGAACGTGGTGAGTTGCACAAAACTGTTAAGAAAGTACAGGAAGCTCAAGCCGAATTGCAGCAGGCGCACGCGGAACTGTGCCGAGTGTTGATGAAGGTGACAGAGATGCAGGCCGAGATGCAGAAGTTCCTCACAGGCATGCAGACAACCGGAGTTGCTGTGGCGTCTAGCCAAGGTCCTTTAACTGAATCACAACAGGCGACTGCGTCTCCACTTTCTAAAAAGAGATGTTTTGGTTGTGGAGAAATGGGCCACTTCCGCGCACAATGCAAAGACCGAAAGCCTGAGAAGAATAGAGTTGATGAGTTGTTAAAAGCCTTGAAAGAACTGTTATCTACCTCACCGGCGGGAAACGCCATAGGGCGGCCAGTGAAGGAGCAACCTAGGTGCCCGAAGATTGAACCCCGCTCCAAAAATCAAGCCAGGGCTAAGAGGGCGAGAGGGCCCAAAGTCCGGCCAACTGCTGAGCCTGCCAGGACTGAAAGAGTTACTCCCTTAGCATCCGGACCTACGTCATGGGGAAGCAATGCACACCCAAAACCTACACGGGCCAAGAAAAAGGCCAGGGTACAGCAAACTGGGTCTAAGTGTCCTGATACCGCCACCAAGTTTCCTGACCAACTGATAGGTCCTTCTCCTATTGTGCCAATCCAAGTGGAGGGAGTCTACACTAAAGCCCTGTTGGATTCAGGGGCTCAAGTGACATTGATCTACCGAGACTTCTATGAGAAACATTTGAAGCACATTCCTTTACAGAAATTGAAGGACCTGGAAATCTGGGGTATCGGAACTGAGAAACTCCCTATGACGGGTATCTACAGGTGAAATTGGAGATCGGATCCGAAGTCATCGGACAGTCCGGAGGTTGTGATGCATTGGCCATTGTGTGTCCTCGACCCTCAGGTGCAAACAGAAGTTCCATGATAGTGGGGACGAATACTGATTTGGTGCGGCGTCTCCTGACACCTATCGTATTGGAAGAAGGTTCTACTCAAGGAGTGCACCCAATGTTACGTCCGGTCTATCAGAGGATGGTCGAAGAACAGAAAGCACCTGCCGAAGTGGGGCGCCTATGGAGATTAGAAGGAACAGAAGGTTCTGCAAGCAGGAGAAGTAGCAAGTTTCCGGGCTTCAGTCAAGTTGAATGGGTCGCAACCAGGTCCCTATGTGGTGCTGGAAACCGATTTTAATCATGGGAGTGAAACCGGAGTCGAAGTAATCCCTGAAATAATCTCCACTAAAGCTCTGAAAAGAACACGAGGAAGAGTCTCAGTCAGCGTGTGCAATGTGTCTGATTCTCCAGTAGTCCTTAAAGCACGAATGCCTATCGGGCAGGTAGAGTCCGCTACGCCCCTCTCCACCGATTTAGGAGGGGAGTGGATAAAGAGATTCCAGATGAAAGATTCTACCCCAAGGACGCTCCCATTTCATCCGAGTGGAAGAAACGTCTTCAGTCTCAAGTTTTGAAGTGGAGAGAACTGTTCTCGAAAGATGAGTTCGACGTAGGCCTAGCTAAAAGTACCGAACACCGCATTCGATTACAAGAGGACAAGCCGTTTCGTGAAAGGTCAAGACGAGTTCCGCTGGGAGACTTAGATGATCTGCGAGAACAGCTGAATGAATTGCAAAGAACCAAGGTGATCCAAGAGTCCAGGAGTCCATACGCATCTCCAATAGTGATGGTCCGGAAGAAGAACGGTTCTGTCCGCCTATGCATAGACTACCGCACTTGAACCGGAGAACCATCCCAGACCAATATGCTACTCCTCGGATAGAAGATGCCTTACAGTGTTTGTCTGGAGCAAAATGGTTTAGCGTGCTAGACCTGCGAAGTGGGTATCACCAGATACCAATGCATCCCGAAGACAAAGAGAAAACTGCGTTCATCTGTCCACTGGGGTTCTTTGAATTCAACAGAATGCCTCAAGGCCTTACGGGGGCTCCAGCCACGTTCCAACGGCTGATGGAGAAGACAGTCGGGGACATGAATCTGATCGAAGTATTAGTGTACCTGGATGACATAATCGTGTTTGGAAAGACTCTGGAAGAGCATGAGCAATGTTTGGAGAAGGTCTTGAAGAGGCTCCACGAAGAGTGATTGAAACTGTCTCTGGAGAAATGCCAATTCTGTCTACCGTCTGTTACGTATCTGGGACATGTGGTCTCAGCAGAAGGTGTTTCGACAGATCCTCGGAAGTTGGAGGCCGTAGCTTCTTGACCCCGAAACGTCACTGAACTTAGATCTTTCTTGGGGTTCTGCTCTTATTATCGAAGATTTGTAGGAGGATTCGCGAAGATAGCTCAACCACTGAACAAACTCCTACAGAAGGAAAACACCGAAGAAGGCTGCAAGGCCTCTGACCGAAACCCGTCAGCTCCAGGGCCAAGGAAAGCTCGAGAGTCCATACAGGGCGAATGGACTAGTCAGTGTGAAGGTGCTTTCTTGAAGTTAAAAGAGAGTCTAACTCAAGCTCCTGTCTTGGCCTATGCGGACCCGCACAAGCCATATGAGTTACATGTGGATGCCAGCAGAGAAGGTCTAGGAGGAGTCCTGTATCAGGAGTATGGCGGATTGCTGAGGCCTGTAGCGTACGTGAGTCGGAGCCTTACGCCTTCTGAAAAGAACTATCCTACCCACAAGTTGGAGTTCCTAGCCTTGAAGTGGGCAGTGGTAGACAAGTTAAAAGACTATCTGTATGGAGCCGAGTTTGTGATAAAAACGGATAACAATCCTCTTACCTATGTTCTTACTACTGCGAAACTGGACGCAACGGGACATCGGTGGTTGGCCGCTCTGTCAGGGTTCCGGTTCAGCCTGAAGTATCGCCCTGGGGTGAATAATCGAGATGCTGATGCTTTATCGAGAAGACCCTACACTACAGAATGGACTCAGTTAACTCCAGACGGGGTGCAAGCTTTGTGTCAAGGAGCAGAGCGCCGGGTCAAGGGAGGGATTGAAGCGGAGGCCATAGGAGTCATGGCTGCGGCTGTTCCTGAGTTTTACTGTAACCCTACACAATTGAGGGATGAAAGTCTACCTACCTTTTCAAAACAAGACCTGAAGGCGGATCAGGCCAGAGACCCTTTAATTGCATTGACCATAAAGGCCCTAACTGCGAACCAGCGGGAAATTCTGCTGACCAATTCCCCGGATGGAGCCAGATTGGTCTACAAAGAGTGGGAACGGTTGAAGATGTTGGATGGGGTGGTCTACCGAAGGGGCCCCTCAACAAGCGCTGAAGAGACTCAACAGCTATTCCTTCCCACTAAGCATAGAGAGAGTGTGCTGCGATCGTTACATGATGAGCATGGACATTTGGGTGCTGAAAGAACTTTTAAGCTGGTGCGAGACAGATTCTATTGGCCTTGCATGAGAGCTGAAGTGGAAAGTTACTGCCATTCCTGTCTGAGGTGTATTCAGAGGAAGACTCTACCAACCCGAACCGCTCCAATGAGCCATCTACAGAGTCAGGGACCCATGGATTTGGTGTGCATTGACTTCCTGTGCTTAGAGCCGGATGCTAGCGGGCAAGGGAATATTCTGATAGTGACTGATCATTTCACCGTTACGCCCAAGCCTTTTCCACGAAAGATCAACGCGCTCCGACAGTAGCCAAGGTTCTGATGGAAAAGTTCTTTGTTCACTACGGCCTGCGAGGAGAATACACTCTGATCAGGGTAGAGACTTTGAAAGCCGACTTGTTGGGCAATTGTTGGAACTGTTGGGAATCCAAAAGACCGAACTACACCATATCACCCTCAAGGTGATGCTCAGCCTGAAAGGTTTAATCGCACGCTGCTGAATATGCTGGGGACTTTGTCGAACATAGAGAAGCAGAGTTGGAGTCGTCACATAGCTACTCTGGTGCATGCATATAACAGTACGGAGAGTGATGCAACTGGATACTCACCGTACCGTCTTATGTTCGGAAGAGAAGCCCGACTGCCGGTTGATTTGGCGTTTGGGTTATCTCTAGACCAGACGTCGGTAGCTTCCCATAGAAACTACGTGGATAGACTTCGGAAGAACCTGGCTTCTGCGTTTGAACAGGCCCGTTTGACCTCAGGAAACAGGGAGCAAAGGAACAAGAGGAATTATGACTTGAAAGTTCGGATACAAGATCTACAACCCGGTGATAGGGTTTTGTTGAAGAACTTGGGTGCTGCTGCGAGACACAAGTTGGCGGATAGATGGAGTTCTCAAGTCTACATTGTCTGCAAGCAACTGCCGGGTCTGCCGGTGTATCAAATCCGGCCGGATGGAAAGGCTGGGCCTCTTAAGAACTGGCACCGGAATCATTTGTTACCTTTGAGAGAGGCTGTGAGGATGCCAGTTGGGGACGAACTGCCTCTGCCAAATCCGCCTGCTCCACGTTTGCCTCCTGTTACTCGGTCTCAACAGACCCGGGTTGTCGAAGAGAGCGAAAGAGACAGTGAAGAAGAGAGTTATTGTCTGGACTGGATGCGCTCACCGGAGCCTGAGGAGGTTGTCGTTGTTCCTGAGCGGTGGGAGAGTAATTTGAGGCCTGAAGCTCCTGAATTTCTGCTGGAAGTCCCTGAGACTGTTGAAATCCCTGAAGCTCTTGAATTTCAGCTAGAGATTCCTGAGACTGTTGAAATTCCTGTAGCTCCCGAAGCCGAGTCTTATGACTACAGTTCTATGCCTTCACTGGAGGGATCATACTCCGAAGAAATGTCTGCTCCAGTAGTAGAAAGAAGGACTGAGCCAGCACCTATAGTACTTCCACCTGAAGAGGAACTGATTGAGCCAGAACCAAACGCTCTGTTCGACCGCCCAGCGACTCACCTACGACTCACCAGGACATAGCACTGAAGAGGCCATCACCACAGTGCAGAGGTTGCCCGAAGTGTCTGCTATGTTAGCTGAGGTAGCACAAAACATGAGTCAACTTGAAGAAGTGTATCTAACCCACTGTATGTTTGCTGCCAACCTGTATATGTTATCTAATTGTATTGAAATGTAAATGTAACTGTTGTACCTCCTTGGAGAGACCCAAGAGTTCTAGGAGGGGGAGAGTGTAGCGCTGTGTTTAAATCTTACTGTGGCAGTACCTATTTTTGGCCACCGGAGGGAGACAAGCGCGATCAGAGACACTGAACATTGGGACTACATTTCCCGGCGTGCTTTGCAAACAGACAGGAAGTGGGTGGGACACAGACGCTGTACATCCTGAGCCTCGTGGAGAACGCGCCAGAGTGCGCCAGGGAGTGCATGGAAGAGGACGCAGTGCTGCTGAGCGGAATCGTGACCAGGCCGGAGCGCAAGTGTGGCCTATCAGGAATCGAGTGGGGTTATCCTGCCTTGCCAGAAGGAGCCTTACCCACCAGCCATCACCACCAAGTGTATTCCATACAAGCTGAGGACCCCGAGTAAGGAGTACCGCGAGTCCAACGGAGTGGAGAGCGGGCGGTAGCTGGATAAGTCCGGACCGGAGCACAGAGAGCCTGATTATCGATCCAATAGCCGGTGTCCCAGCGCGGAGACAAGCGGAGAGACGTCCTGGGTCAGCGGAGCCTTGGGGATCAACGGATGGGTGAGAGGCCTCCAAGGCCGGTTCTACAAAAGCTCAAGCACGCACGCTGTTGTTTATTTCTGAAACCCACAGGGCCCCAACTTGACTAGTCGAAGACATCACTTAAAAGATTCACTGGCCAGTTGAATAGTACCCGGGTACCATAATACACACATACACTCACAATTCGGGACTTAACCTGTTCGGGACTCACTCCTTAGTATCAGGAAAAAGGGGAAAAGATTTGCATCTTATTTTATTTTCCAATGCGCGTTTCTCGTAATTACGAAGCATTGTATATTTTTTTCTGCTCGGTCGCGTTTTCCAGAAATACGAAGTCTCGCATTTCTTTTTTTTCCCGCTGCGCGTTTACCGCAATACGAAATACTGTAAAAATATCTACGAACACCGTGTCTTATTTTATGCCTTTTACTTCAGTAAACTATATAATTTATAAAATCCACAACGGTGCTGGAGTATATTTATTCCCTAGTGCGGGGAGACTGACCCGTGGTTCATTTTCAGCGGCTCCTCCGGGAGTGAGCGCTACACATATACAGTATATATACAGGATACTAGCTTTGTTTTGAATATTCGTTTGCTGGGAAATACAGGTTTTCTTTCCAGAAACATTTAATAAGTTGTACTAACCATTTATGCTTAGTTACTAACTTGATCAAAGTAAATCGTACTAATTATAGGTGCTGAGTTACTAACATGTTCTAATTACAAGCTAGAAATCTATGTGCTGATGGCTTGTTTTTATAAATCCTTGATTCTTGTTGTGAGAATAAATCATTTTACATAGGTAATAAAAATATATATATTTTTACCAAGTTTGGTTGCCGGTCAGTGGCGTAGCGTGGGGGGGGGGGGCAGGGGGGCCGTGGCCCGGGCACAGTTTTGTTAGGGGCGCATAATTTCTTTTGAAATTATGCGCCCCTAAAACTTGTTGCCCGACTGACCCGCCGGACCCTCGGGCGCCGCCCAAGGGCCCGCGGGTTGAGGGGACCCAGATGCCGGGCAGCGGGAGTGCCTGCCCGCCCCGGTCCTAAACAGTGAGTGCGTCCTGTTGAAGGGGAGGCGGCTGCGTGCAGGCGCAGGTCACGTGGTCTGTCTAATCAGGTGGTACTGAGTCTCTGTACCACCTGACTGGCCGGACCGCGTGACCTGCGCACGCACGCAGCCGCCTCCCCTTCAACAGGACGGACTCACATGCTGTTCAGGACCGGGGCGGGCAGGCACTCCCTCTGCCCGGGAGCTGGGGCAATATCCAGGTGAGAGCTGGGGCAAATCCATGAGCTGGGGCATATCCATGTGCTGGGGCATATCCATGTGCTGGGGCAAATCCATGTGCTGGGGCATATCCATGTGCTGGGGGGCAAATCCATGTGTTGGGGGGCAAATCCATGTGCTGGGGCAAATCCATGTGCTGGGGAAATCCATGTGCTGGGGCAAATCCATGTGCTGGGGGGCAAATCCATGTGCTGGGGGCAAATCCATGAGCTGGGGCAAATCCATGTGCTGGGGCAAATCCATGTGCTGGGGCAAATCCATGTGTTGGGGGGCAAATCCATGAGCTGGGGCAAATCCATGTGCTGGGGCATATCTATGTGCTGGGGCAAATCCATGTGCTGGGGCAAATCCATGTGTTGGGGGCAAATCCATGAGCTGGGGCAAATCCATGAGCTGGGGCAAATCCATGAGGTGCTGGGGCAAATCCGTGTGCGGGCAAATCCATGTGCTGGGGCAAATTCATGAGCTGGGGCAAATCCATGTGTGAGCTGGGGCAATATTCATGTGTGAGCTGGGCAATATTCATGTGTGAGCTGGGGCAATATTCATGTGTGAGCTGGCTGGGGCAAATCCATGTGTGAGCTGGGGCAATATCCATGTGTGAGCTGGCTGGGGCAATATCCATGTGTGAGCTGGGGCATTATCCATGTGTGAGCTGGGGCAATATCCATGTGTGAGCTGGGGCAATATCCATGTGAGAGCTGGGGCAATATCCATGTGAGAGCTGGGGCAATATCCATGTGAGAGCTGGGGCAATATCCATGTGTGAGCTGGGGCAATATCCATGTGAGAGCTGGGGCAATATCCATGTGAGAGCTGGGGCAATATCGATAACGTGTCCACAGGTTGGGGGGGGGGCGCACAATTCTTGGCTGGCCCCGGGCGCTGACAACCCACGCTACGCCACTGGTTGCGGTGGTATTTCTAAACAAATGTACAAGTGAAAACAAACTTAGAAGACGTTTCTGAGAAATTATATTGTTGGCGAGATAGTTTTATTATTGTTTATATCTCGGATTAACTTCTTATTTGAATAAACTCTCCGACAACATACAGATATCGCATTGATAATAAAGTAATATCTTGAATTGTGAGCATAATTTGTTCCAGAAATGTGCTTGCAATCCAAATCACTTGTATCTCAAAGCAAATTTCTCAATAAGAAATAATGGAAACTCTGACAATTCGTTCCACATATTCATATAAAAATGATTACAGTAATACAAAATACTGTACACGGACCTGGACTGACCATCAGGCAAACCGGGAGTTTGTCCGGTAGGACGCTCTCTGCCGCTCCTTGCCGGTCGGCCAGCCAACAGTTAGCAGCCCGGCAAGGCAGCCTAAGCCAACTGAAGAGGGCAGTCGGCATCCAGCGAGCAAGCCCTATGATGTGATCAGAGGGAGCTGGCCAGCCGTCGGCCCCCGCTGATCAGGTCACATGGCGTGCCCACACTCACATGTGGCCTGGGATTAGGCGCGTGTGTGGGTCAGATGCCTGCTCCTTCCTGCCAAGATGTCTCTCTCCCACTGGCACCCTCCACTGGGCCTGGCCATTCACGAGGTATGCAGGCTTTTGTCGCAAATAAATTGATGTGCTGCGGCGGTTGGGGGCTGTATAAATTGATGGGCTGGTGGGTTGTGGCTGAATACATTGATGTGCTGGGGGGGGTTAGGGCTGTATAAATTGATGGGCTGGTGGGTTGTGGCTGAATAAATTGATGTGCTGGGGGGTTGGGGCTGAATAAATTGATGTGCTGGGGGGTTGGGGTTGAATAAATTGATGTGCTGGGGGTTTTGGGGGCTGTATAAATTGATGTGCTGGGGGGTTGGGGCTGTATAAATTGATGTGCTGGGGGTTGTGGCTGAATACATTGATGTGCTGGGGGGGATAGGGCTGTATAAATTGATGTGCTGGGGGTTGGGTGTTGTATAAATTGATGTGCTGGGGGTTGGGTGCTGTATAAATTGATGTGCTGGGGGGTTGTGGCTGAATACATTGATGTGCTGGGGGGGTTAGGGCTGTATAAATTGATGTGCTGGGGGGGTTGGGGCTGTATAAATTGATGTGCTGGGGGGGTTGTGGCTGAATACATTGATGTGCTGGGGGGGTTAGGGCTGTATAAATTGATGTGCTGGGGGTTGGGTGTTGTATAAATTGATGTGCTGGGGGGTTGGGTGTTGTATAAATTGATGTGCTGGGGGGTTGGGGCTGAATAAATTGATGTGCTGGGGGTTGTGGCTGAATACATTGATGTGCTGGGGGGGTTAGGGCTGTATAAATGATGTGCTGGGGGGGTTGGGGCTGTATAAATTGATGTGCTGGGGGGGTTGTGGCTGAATACATTGATGTGCTGGGGGGGTTAGGGCTGTATAAATTGATGTGCTGGGGGGGTTGGGGCTGAATAATTGATGTGCTGGGGGGTTGGGGCTGTATAAATTGATGTGCGGGGGGTTGGGGCTGTATAAATTGATGTGCTGGGGGGTTGGGGCTGTATAAATTGATGTGCTGGGGGGTTGTGGCTGAATACATTGATGTGCTGGGGGGGTCAGGGGCTGTATAAATTGATGTGCTGGGGGGGTTGGGGCTGAATACCTTGATGTTCTGGGGGGTTGTGGCTGAATAAATTGATGTGCTTGGGGGGTTGTGGCTGAATACATTGATGTGCTGGGGGGTTGTGGCTGAATACCTTGATGTGCTGGGGGGTTGGGGCTGTATAAATTGATGTGCTGGGGGTTGTGGCTGAATACATTGATGTGCTGGGGGGTTGGGGGTGAAGGAGGAAGGGGCTGGTGAAAAATAGTTTGTATTAAAAGATTACGTGTCCTTAAAATATAATAACCAGATAACTGATACAACTTAATTAAATTCCCAAAAGATTAATCTGAGCCGTGTGCAAAGCTCATGTGCTGAGTAGGGATGAGCCGAACACTCCCTGAGTTCGGTTTGGAGCCCGAACCCGAACTTCCCATTTGTTCGGGACCGCAACCCAAACCCGAAGCAAGTCAATGGGGCTGAAAATTCAGTTTTTTAGAGTGCCCTCCAAGAGGGCATATATGCTACATATTTGCCATAAAAGGTGTATGGGGGTCCGGGTAGTGCCCTGGGGGACAGGAAACAACGAAAAAAAGTTTAAAAAAAAAACATTTTTAAAGGGACAGTGAGTTTTCCATGAAATAAGGGTTAAAAATAAAAACCAAAAATTCCTTCAAATATCGTGCCTAGGAGGTCCCCATAACCTGCCCGTGAAGTGGTGGATTTCTAGGATGTATAGAAACACTTAAAAACAAAAAAAATGAAGTTTCATATGACAGTAAATGCTTTTCCTTTAATCTATCCATAAACAACTGTTTGGGGCGGCAGCCTGTATGAAAAGACATTTTAGGACGCGCAGAAAAAGTTTAGTGTTTTTTTGGCTAAATTATTGTGAAATATATGCAGGCTTTGGATGAAAGTAACAATAGGTGCTTTAAAATTGGGCTTTTAGCGTCTGCAACAGTGCCGTCACACCGTAACCCCTCTGAGGATATGAATCTGATACAGGCGTCAATGGCAGTGCACCCAGATATTGTGCCTTTAGTGCCAGGCCTGCAAGTACTATCATACAGTAACCCCTCTGTAGTATTGTGGAAGAGTGCAGGGATGGACCATGGAAAAGTTTTTGATCTGGTAAAGGGTGTCAGTGCACCCAGAAATTCTGCCTTTGGTGCAAGACTGCCAGGGCAGCAAGTATCATCATACAGTAACCCCTCTGTGGTATTGTGGAAGAGTGCAGGGGTGAACCTTGCGGTCCTATATTAAAAAGATATGCATCTGGTTAAGGCGTCAGTGCACCCAGAAATTCTGCTTTTGGTGCAAGACTGCCAGGGCAGCAAGTATCATCATACAGTAACCCCTCTGTGGTATGGTGGAAGAGTGCAGGGGTGGACCATGTGGTCCTATATTGAAAATATTTTTATCTGGTAATGGGCGTCAGTGCACCCAGATATTGAGCCTTTAATGCCAGGCCAGCAAGTATCATCATACAGTAACCCCTCTGTGTTATTGTGGAAGAGTGCAGGGGTGAACCTTGCGGTCCTATATTAAAAAGATATGCATCTGGTTAAGGCGTCAGTGCACCCAGATATTCTGCCTTTGGTACAAGACTGCCAGGGCAGCATGTATTATTATACAGTAACCCCTCTGTGGTATTGTGGAAGAGTGCAGGGGTGGACCATGTGGTCCTATATTGAAAAGTTTTTGATCTGGTAATGGGCGTCAGTGCACCCAGATATAGTGCCTTTGGTGCAAGACTGCCAGGCCAGCCAGTATCATCATACAGTAAGGCTGGGGTCAGACGAACGCAGTGTTAACGTCCGTGTTGCCCGCACATAAGTACGTCCGTGATAGCATACAATTGTGTTAAATGGAGCCCCACACACGAAGTACGTCCGCACAGAAGTGCGGGGGCTGATGGACGCTGCAAACGGACGCAGGTTAGGCAAGAACGTAATACTGCTAGAACAGACGTGCAGAGTGCGCCACGTCCACAACGTCTGCATAGCTTTGTGTGTGAGTGATGCAACAAGGTCAGACGGACTGCATTTATACGTCCAGCATTTTTGACGGACAGAATGTTCTTTCATTGTAATTTATTTTCCATGCTACATCAGTCAAAAAATACGTCAGTGAAAAAAACCGACTGTGTGGCCACTGCCTTGTCGTCAGTCAGTAAGTACGTCCGTACTGCACGGACGCACAGTCCGTAGAAAATGCACTCATCTGACCCTAGCCTAACCCCTCTGTGGTATTGTGAAAGAGTGCAGGGGTGAACCATGTGGTCCTATATTGAAAAGGGTTTTTTTTTATCTGTTAATGGGCATCAGTGCTCCCAGATATTGTGCCTTTTAATGCCAGGCCAGCAGGTATCATCATACAGTAACCCCTCTGTGGTATTGTGGAAGAGTGCAGGGTTGGACCCTGCGGTTCAAAAAAATAAAATGATATAAATCTGGCACAGGCGTCAGTGCAGCCAAATATTGTGCCTTTCATGGCAGCAAGTGCCTTTACACCGTAACCCTTTTGTGGTATTGTGGAAGAGTTCAGTGCTGGAGGTTCTGTGAATGCAGAAGAGGACATCCCCTATATATTCCATTACTTCAGCATCAGGGGATTGATAGCTGCTGATCCAGGACTGATTAATTTTTATAAATGTCAGCCGGTCTACAGAGTCGGTGGACAGATGCACTCTTTTGTCTGTGACAAAACCTCCAGCGGCACTGAACGTCCTTTCGGAAAGCACGCTAGATGAAGGGCAACCTAGTAGCTGTATAGCATATTGGCTAAGTTCTGGCCAGTGATCCAATCTCAAAACCCAGTAAGCCAGTGGATCATCTGCTGGAAAGATATCCAGGTCTGCCCTTGCCCCTAGGTAGTCCTGCACCATATGGTGAAGACGCTGGCAATGGGTGCCTACATTTGACGTCCCTGGGCGTCGAGGACTAAAAAAATTAAAAAATGCATCAGTCAAGTGGCCCTGGCCTTCACCACTATTCCTCTGATCATCCGCAGCCTCAGAAGCACGTGTGTCAGCACTTGGTAATCTACCAGTGCCTGGAAAGGTGTTACACAAGTGTCGCTTTAGAGCGTCCTCAAGTTTTTTCATCCTGTGCTCCCTCTGTGCGGGCAGGATGAGCTCTGCAACTTTCCCCTTGTATCGTGGATCAAGAAGGGTTGCCAACCAGTAATGATCCCTCTCCTTGATAGCACGAATCCTGCTAATGGTTTTGCATCATTAGGGAGCCCATGCAGCATAGGTTGGAGGTGGCATTTGCTGCCGAGTCTTCCTGGTCAATGAGGATGACCGTATCGTGCACTTCCTCCTCCCTGCCATGCACAAGCCCTTCTGTTTCTGGGCACACAAAACCCTCCCTTGAGGAATCCCCACCTTCAATGCCCCCACTACTTAAATAGTCCTCCTCCTCCTCCTCATCCTCCTCCTGTCTGATCTGAGGAGGACCGGCTGGAATGCTGTCTGCAGAAAGACTGGGGCCTTGAGAGCTAGGGAAGGCCTCCTCTTCCTCCCGCTGCTCTGCCTCTAGAGCCACATCTATAATTCCCCGCAGAGTGTGCTCCAGCAGGAACACTAAAGGAATTGTGTCACTGATGCATGCACTGTCCCTGCTCACCATCCTCGTTGCCTCTTTAAATGGTGACAGTACAGTGCATGCATCCGTGATCATCAGCCACTGCGGGGGGGGGAAACCAAGTTGACCTGAACCTGTCCTTGTGCCATACTCACACAGGTACTCGTTGATGGCCCTCTGCTGCTTGTGCAGACGCTGCAGCATTGCTAATGTCGAATTCCACCTGGGGGCATGTCACAGATCAGACGGTTTGTGGGAAGGTGGAATTCGCTTTGAATTTCTGCCAGGCGAATGCTTGCTGGGAATGACCGTCTGAAGTGGCTGCAGACTTTCTGGCCTGGATGAGAAGCTCTGGCAGCCCTGGGTACTTGGTTAGGAAAAGCTGTACCACCAGATTTAGGACGTGTGCTAGGCATGGTACATGCGTCAATTTACCTTTGCGTAGGGCGGAGAGAAGGTTGCTGCCATTATCGCAGATGATCATTCCCAGCTCAAGCTGGCATGGTGTTAACCATCTCTGCACCTGCCCCTGCAGAGCTGACAAAATTTCTGACCCGGTGTGGCTCCTGTCCCCTAAACAAACCAGCTCAAGCACAGTATGGCATCTTTTTGCTTGAGCCATTGCGTAGACCCTGTCAGGCGTCGGTTTAACTGCCACTATGCCAGAGACAGAGAAGGACGAGGAGGAGGAGGAAGAGGTGGTGGTGGTGGAGCAGACAGACCTCATACAAGCAGCTTTCTGGAGGCGTGGTAGATGAACAAGCTCCAGCACAGAGCCCCGTCTTGGATCCCTTCCAGCTGCAATCAGAGTTACCCAGTGTGCCGTGAAGGAAACGTAATGACCCTGTCCATGCTTGCTGGACCACGTGTCTAAAGTGACATGCACCTTGCTGCTGACTGCCTTTCCCAATGACTGGATAACATTGTCTTCCACGTGCTGGTATAGTGCTGGAGTGGCCTTGCGTGAAAAGTAATGGTGTTTTGGAACCGGCCACTGTGGTACAGAACATTTAGCAAATTCACGGAAGGGAACAGAGTCCACCAGCTGGAAAGGCAGGAGCTGCAATGCGAGTAATTTTGCTAAACTGGCATTTAGACGCTGCGCTTGGGGATGGTTGGGACTATATTTTTTCTTTCGCTGCAGCAGCTGCGGCAATGTAATCTTCAGCTACTGGGATGATGTCACATTGTGAGGAAGGACCTGCTGGTACATCCATTACTGTAGCATCATCGCTGTCGGTGGAGGTTGTAGGCAATGACATGGCAGGACATACAGTGTGGGTAGAGACAGATGAGGAGGAGGAGGACCTACGCAAAGTTTTGCCCCAACGGGATGTGTGGCACTTGTTCATATGTCGCCTCAAGCACGTGGTACCCAAGTGTCCGGTGTTTATCCCACGCTTCAGCCTCATCTGACATAGATTACAAATAGCAACGGTGGGGTCTGCTGCACATTTCTTAAAGAACTCCCAGACAGCAGAGTTCCTGCATGTGTTCTTTGAGACAACAGTGCTCTGCACCAGAGCAGCTCTGACATCTGATGCCTTGGACTGGCTAGTGCTACGGTTGGTCACAGAGGATGTTGTGCCTCGTGTTTGCTGTGCCTCCTCCTCCCCTCCTCCTCACTTGATTCCTCAGTTCGATCTGGCACCCAGGTGGAGTCAGTGACCTCATCAATGTCATCTTCACCCCCTATCTCCTCGTCACTGGAGCCAACTTGGCAGTATGCTGCAGCTGCTGGGGCAACATGAGTGCCAGCTATTTGTGTGTCATCACTGGCACCCCCTTCCTCTAGGTTGATTATACTCCCTTGCTCAACCTCAGAGATTGAATCAGAGCACTGTACTTGCTGCGCATCCTCAAGCAGCATGTCACTCTCATTGTAGTCAAACAATTCAGCTGACTCCTCCGTGTGTGACAGCGAGGCTATGGCAGGAGTAGCTGTGGACATGGAGGCTGCATTAGATGCTTTGGCAGCTGAGATGGACTGTAAAGCACTAGAAGCCTGGCTGGCAGAGGACTCGGAGGATGAGGATGGCCTGGCTAGCCAATCCACCAAATCCTCTCTAGGTTGCTGCAGGTTAAGAAGACGGCCAGCACCAGTTATAAAGGACAAGCGTGCCCCTGCAGAGGATGCACCATGTCCACCACGACCAGAGGCACAGCCTCCCGACACAGGGGCTGCTTGCCCTCTTATCTGTGTCTGGGAGCGTCTGCCGTCCTTTTTGTTCTTTCAGACATGGTGAGTGATTTATAGATTAATATATACAGAACTCTGATTCAACTCTGGTATAAAGATGTAAAGCACTCTGGTATAACTCAGTGAGACACACTGATAGCTGGCAGCCAGTGACGAGACACAGATGTTCACAGACACCTCAATTCACAAATATTTTAAAGAAATTAGTGAGCCCCTAAATACAGCGTGTTACTGGTTGTGTGACAAGACACAGATCCCCTTAATTCACAAATGTTTTAAAGAAATGAGTGAGCCCCAAAATACTGCGTGGTACTGGCTGTGTGTTGAGACACAGAAGATCACCTCAATTCACAAATGTTTTAAATAAATTAGTGAGCCCCAAAATACTGCGTGGTACTGGATGTGTGACAAGACACAGATCACCTCAATTCACAAATGTTTTAAAGAAATTAGTGAGCCCCAAAAAAACTTGCTGGCTGTGTGACGAGACACAGAAGATCACCTCAATTCACAAATGTTTTAAATAAATTAGTGAGCCCCAAAATACTGCGTGGTACTGGATGTGTGACGAGACACAGATCACCTCAATTCACAAATGTTTTGTAGAAATTAGTGAGCCCCAAAATACTGCGTGGTACTAGATGTGTGACGAGACACAGATCACCTCAATTCCCAAATGTTTTTTAGAAATTTGTGACCCCAAAATACTTGCTGGCAGTGACAAGACACAGATCACCTCAATTCACAAATGTTTTAAAGAAATTAGTGAGCCCCAAAAAGATTTGCTGGCACAGTGACAAGACCCAGAAGATCACCTCAATTCACAAATGTTTTAAAGAAAGTTGTAAACCCCAAAAAAACTTGCTGGCACAGTGACAAGACACACATCACCTAAATTCCCTGATATTTGGTAGAAATGAGACCCAAAAAGACTTGCTGGCACAGTGACAATTATTATTATTTTTATTATTATTCTTTATTTATAAAGCGCCAGCATATTCCGCAGCGCTGTACAATAAACACAGTATAGACAGGGTTACAATACATTGAACAACATTTGACAAACAGTACAGGAGGAGATGAGGGCCCTATTCCCGTAGGAACTCACAATCTGGGAGAGTTGGGGTTGGAAACAGGAGGAGAGGACTGTAAGGTGAGAGTGATTGATGGTTGCGTCAGTGAGTTGGGGGGGGTCGGCTTCCCTAAATAGGAATGTTTTAAGGGAGCGTTTGAAGGAAGAGAAGTTAGGGGAAAGTCTGACAGTACGAGGGAGAGTGTTCCAGAGAGTGGGGGCTGCACGTGAGAAATCCTGCAGTCTATCATGGGAAGAGGTGATGCGGGGAGAAGCTAGGCGCAGGTCACTGTTTGACCTTAGGGAGCGGGCTGGGGTGTGTTTGGTGATTAGTGAGGACAGGTAGTGGGGCGCTGAGTTAGTGAGGGTTTTGTAGGTAAGGATAAGGATTTTGAACTTAATTCTGCAGTGGATGGGGAGCCAGTGAAGGGACTCGCAGAGGCAGGGGCGGATCCAGAGACTAGTCTCGGGAGGGGCACTTACAGAAAATAAGGTGTTTTAGCAGAGAGCCCGACTCACGAGAATTTACAGAGGGCCCGGCTCACAGGAGTTTACAATCTAGAGGAGCAGAGGATCTGGCTCACAGGAGCTTACAATCTAGAGGAGCAGAGGGTCCGGCTCACAGGAGTTTACAATCTAGAGGAGCAGAGGGTCCGGCTCACAGGAGTTTACAATCTAGAGGAGCAGAGGGTCCGGCTCACAGGAGCTTACAATCTAGAGGAGCAGAGGTCCGGCTCACAGAAGCTTACAATCTAGAGGAGCAGAGGGTCCGGCTCACAGGAGCTTACAATCTAGAGGAGCAGAGGGTCCGGCTCACAGGAGTTTACAATCTAGAGGAGCAGAGGGTCCGGCTCACAGGAGTTTACAATCTAGAGGAGCAGAGGGTCCGGCTCACAGGAGTTTACAATCTAGAGGAGCAGAGGGTCCGGCTCACAGGAGCTTACAATCTAGAGGAGCAGAGGGCACCCAGGAGCTTACAATCTAGAGGAGCAGAGGGCACCCAGGAGCTTACAATCTAGAGGAGCAGAGAGCCCCCAGCTCACACATGGATTTGCCCCCAGCTCAAGGATTTGCCCAGCTCATGGATTTGCCCCCAGGTCATGGATTTTCCCAGCTCATGGATTTGCCCCCAGGTCATGGATTTGCCCCCAGCTCATGGATTTGCCCCCCAGCTCATGGATTTGCCCCCCAGCTCATGGATTTGCCCCCAGCTCATGTATTTGCCCAGCTCATGGATTTGCCCCCAGGTCATGGATTTGCCCCCAGGTCATGGATTTGCCCCAGCTCATGGATTTGCCCCCCAGCTCATGTATTTGCCCCCAGCTCATGTATTTGCCCAGCTCATGGATTTGCCCCCAGGTCATGGATTTGCCCAGCACATGGATTTGCCCCAGCACATGGATTTGCCCCAGCACATGGATTTGTTGCCCCAGCTCATGGATTTTCCCCCAGGTCATGGATTTGCCCCAGCTCATGGATTTGCCCCCCAGCTCATGGATTTGCCCCCAGGTCACACATGGATTTGCCCCCAGGTCTCACCTGGATTGTTGCCCCAGCTCCGGCAGGGGGTTGAGGGACCGAGATGCCGGGCAGCGCGGGAGCGCCTGCCCGATCTTGAACAGTTCGTCCTGTGAAGTGGATGCGGCTGTGTGCGTGCGCAGCCGGTCACATGGTCCGGCCAGTCAGGTGGTACAGAGACTCAGTACCACCTGATTAGCCAGACCACGTGACCGGCTGCGCACGCACACAGCCGCATCCACTTCACAGGACGGACTGTTCAAGACCGGGCAGGCGCTCCCGCGCTGCCCGGCATCTGGGTCCCTCAACCCCCGGGCCAAATCTCGGGGGGGGGGGGCAATTGCCCCGTTGCCCCCCCCTGGATCCGCCCCTGCGCAGAGGGGAGCGGCAGAGACAGAGCGGCGGGTGAGGTGAACTAGCCTGGCGGAGGCGTTCAGGATGGATTGTAGGGGGGAGAGGCGGGACAGAGGGAGGCCAGATAAGAGAGATTATTGCAATAGTCGAGTCGGGAGATTACCAGGGTGTGTATGAGTTGTTTTGTGGTGACAGCGGTAAGAAATGGCCGAATTCTTGAAATATTACGCAGTTGGTATCGGCAGGAAGAGGAAAGAGACTGGATGTGGGGGATGAAGGAAAGAGCAGAGTCAAGTGTAACTCCAAGACAGCGAACTTGGTTTGATGGGGAGATGGTGATACCCTCCACCATGATAGAGAAGTCAGGAGGTGGGGAGGCATTGGAGGGAGGAATAAGTAGGAGCTCCGTCTTTGACATGTTGATCTTTAGGTGGTGGGAGGCCATCCAGGAGGAGATGCCAGATAAACAGTCACTGACTTTTGAAAGGACAGGGGGAGAGAGATCAGGGGTAGAGAGGTAGATCTGAGTGTCATCAGCGTAGAGGTGGTAATTAAGACCCAGAAGATCACCTCAATTCACAAATGTTTTAAAGAAAGTTGTAAACCCCCAAAAAACTTGCTGGCACAGTGACAAGACACACATCACCTAAATTCTATTTGGTAGAAATGAGAACCCCCCAGACCCACCCAGTAGCGTGGCAGACCGTCAGTAATAAGACACAACTATCTCCTTTGAAATCTCCTCTGAAATGCATGCAGAATCGGCGCGTTGAAACCTTATATAGTGTGCTGCGGGACTTAGCTCTGTGAGCCCATGATTGGGCAAAATTTGCCCAATCAGGACTCTGAGCGGTGATTGGCATAGTGTTGAACCAGTCTTGCACCAGACCTGTGGTCAGGTGCAAGGCTGTAGCCAATTACGAGCTTCAGGCCAGTGGGAAAATGCATTGTGGCCCATTGTGGTCGAACATGCGGCGAACACCCAGAAATGTTCGGTGTTCGCGATCTACTCGAACAGGCTAAGTTCGGGTCGAACCTCGATCTGTCCAAACCCGAACCGCTCATCCCTTCTTAGGGCTGGTTTAGGGGGGTTAGGGTTAGTGCTAGACTTAGGGGGGTTAGGGCCATGTTTAGGGGGTTAGGGTTAGGGCTAGGTTTAGAGGAGTTAGGGCCATGCTTAGGAGGTTAGGGTTAGGGCTAGGTTTAGGGGGTTAGGTTTAGGGCTAGGTTTAGGGGGGTTAGGTTTAGGGGGTTAGGCTTAGGGCTAGGTTTAGGGGGTTAGGGTTAGTGCTAGATTTAGGGGGTTAGGGTTAGTGCTAGGTTTAGGGGGTTAGGGATATGTTTAGGGGGTTAGGGTTAGGTTTAGGGGGTTAGGGATAGGTTTTGGGGGTTAGGGTTAGGGCCAGGTTTAGGGGGGTTAAGGTTAGATTTAGGGGGGTTAGGTTTAGGGGGTTAGGGCTAAATTTAGGGGGGTTAGGCTTAGGTCTAGGTTTAGGGGGGTTAGGGAGTAGGGTTCGGGTTAGCTGCTGGGATTCTGGATGTCTGAAAGTTGGCCGTCAGGGAGTTGTCTGTGTAGGGAAGTTGGCCGTGTAGGGAAGTTGGCCGTCGGGATTTTGGCATTAGGGAACCTGGCTGTAGGGATTTCGACCCAAACCTCTTGCAAAACACTCGCAGACCAAGCTACGTCGCTATCCAAGGTTTTACTATAATCTAATTCTGATCACAACAGATCCCCATAAACAGGAGATCTCACCATTATATTAACTGTCTGTAGCACATTTACTGCATCTGACACAAAGGCCATTTCTGCCTGTATACTGATAATGCACACCTCATGTGACATTGTGAAAGATAAGGGATGCCATCTAGAGTTTACAGCCTTCCATCCCAGTGATATGAAATTAAAATGAATACATGAAAAATTAAAAACTAGCAAATTTACATTATTTTACTATGTGCAAAATGTATATTGCATCCTGTATTTAATGGTTATCTTTGCATTTCAAGTTTCAAGTAAATGTTATGATTTGTTTTAACATAAATCGCTTGGTAGTGAAGGGGTTAACAGTGCTCTTTATTATTTTTATTCTACATTATTAAAATGAAAGATAAATTGGGAATCTATAGAGGTAAAAAGAAAAACTCATAGTGCATACAGATACATATTTTGAAAAGCAATGCCCCTTTCTTGGATTGCACTCACAAGATAATAAATCTTTAAAACATATAGGGCCATATTACATAGTTGGTGTTACCTTAACCAGAGCCATTATAGTCTATGGAGATTTTAAGTTTACAACAGCTCTGGTTAAGTTAGCACCAACATTGTAATACTGCCCATCATGTCTATGACGATTTTGCCCCATGCCTCCTGATACCGGAGTTCGGATCTGGAAATCTTTGCCGCCACAGGAACCACCAGAACGCCTTCCAAAGTAGTTGCAGTAAACAAGTTTATTGGGGATAAACAGAATAAAATAAAATACGTAAGATCCAACGCGTTTCGTGCAATTACTGCACTTCCTCAGGGATACAAAACAAAAGTTCTCTTTTATAGTTTCCAGAAAAACCGTCAGTTCTTTCTTTTCTGGTCGCTCCTCCTGGCGTGCGTTCCATTTTTGAGACGCATCGGAAGTGACATGTCGCCTCCCTTCCTTCTTGCCGCGTCACCGGAAGTGACGTATCGCCTCTTTCCCTTCTCCTTGTGGCAGTTCGGAAAATGAAAACGATGCGCTTGGATGTGACGTATCGAGTAGAGGCGGAACTCGGCAATCTTCAGTATAGTGTGTTCCTAGTCCTTACACAGATGGTTCTTCGTGGAATTTTTAATCACGTCATCTCCAATACACAAAATTATAACAATGAGGGGAATAAAATGGCATGCTGGCTAAACACTAAGAATATATATAAAATATATAAAGTAGATGAATATTACAAACAATTCTTGATACCCAAATCAACATTTAGACCACCATTTCTCCAAGTACCCAACTTGTATATCCATTCCATTTCTTTTCTAGCTAAAGATCTAGAATAGTCACCACCTCTCCAATCATTCCTAACTAAGTCTATACCCATCCATTTAAGCTTTTCTACAGTGAATTCAGCACAGTTGCTACAGTGCACCGGTACACAATGGTCTGTTTTTTTCCAATCAATTACAATCCGTTTGTCACACTCCAATCTACTGCTATTTTATTATACATTATTGTCAGCACAAATATTGTTATAAGTATTTCTGGAAATCATTTTGCTGACGTAAAAGTGAATCCCTTCTGTAACATATCTTTCCATTTCTTTCTCAGCTCCATCACTACATCAAGAAATCAAATATCAAATTTCCACTAAATCGCACCTTATTTTTTGATGAATTTGGGGAATTCCCCCTCTATTATTTCATTACAAACTTGATAAGGATAACGAGTAGCCTGACAAATACAGTTAGAGTCGGCTTATTCACAGAATGGGCGCCAGAAGATGAACAGCTCTACATCGACTCGAACTTAATAACATGGAGAAACAAGGACAACCAGGTGATGCACAATGTAATACAATGGACGTGATATACACAGTGCTTACAACCAAAGGAAACACTTTGATCCATTGGGTGATTAACACTCAGATTGTCCCATGGTATCACGTACATAGCTCTCGGTGTGAATTACTAGAGGACACTGACAGCACATGTATAAGTACACATTTACTGAAGATCCCTTTTGACTCCTGACAGTCACATGGTTACTATGCTGTGATTCGATTGGGTAAACTAGTTATTTGCTTTGTTTGTAACTCCTCACCCCAACAAACCCCATTCCCCATTTAAATTCTCAAATCAGCTGGATTTAATCTGACTGCTCAGATAATCTTATACACATTTACATTGAATGAAATATTTACATTTAATGTACCAGAGAGCATTGAAATTTCACCAAAATTTCAGTGCTCCTCGTTCGGTGCACTTCGGAGATTTCAGTTCGCCAACCCTGTTGTCAATTCAGTAATCACCGCAGGGTCCTTGAAGTGATCCGAAACGGCGCCGGTCAGCCCGCTGAACGACTCCAAAGACAGCCGGCCATCCAAAAAATGCCGCCAAACTGACTGCTGCACACTGCTAATCAGTCACCGATCAGCTCACTGAACGCCATCGCTGATCCTTGAACAGACCGGCGAACGCCATCGCTGATCCTTGAACAGACCGGCGAACACCATCGCTGATCCTTGAACAGACGGCGAACACCATCGAAGACAGCATTCATCCGATGAACGCTGCAATATGACCGCTGCACACTGCCGTTCAGCCGCCAAACTGGTAAAATAAAACAGAAATGGAACTCTATTTGAAAAAAGGCATTTAAAACAATAAAGATGCATGAAAATGCATGGAAATAATAAAAAAGTCTTATAAAAATAATAAAACGGTCTGTTGCAGAATAAAAAAAAGACAGAAAATATGGGAATCAAACATTTCACTGAAAAAATCCAGAAAAATATTTTTAAAAAGTCCAAAAACTAACAGGGTTATCCAAAGAGATTCGAATTGCTTGAGAAAGGTAACCGAACGCTGAAAATCAGTGTTCGGTTACCTTTCCTGGCCATTCGGCTATCCAGAGAGCAGGCAATTCTCCAAATCCTGGCGAATTGCCTGCACATACGGTGCCTGTTCGGTCCCTGTTCGAGGGCAGTGAAATCCCCATGAAAAAGCACTGCTTCGGCTATTCAGAGAACACAAACCAGCAGTGAAAGGTTCCCCTAATGCTCTGCCATTCGGTGGTTTAATTCGGCAAATTTATTCAGGAGAATCCCATAGGCTTCAATGTTAAAAATATTCCCGTTTTAATTCAATATCTAATAAACCGTTCATTATAAAATTCTGCAGCAAAAAGTCTCTTTATTTATAGATTTTTTAGGATACTTTAAGCATTTTTCTGAATTTTTTTAAAAAAAATTAAAAGTCCGATTTTTTTTTTTTTTTTTTTTCAGTTTGCTTATTTTTTTTGTAACAGCCCTCTTTATTATCATTCCCTGGACCTCCTGTGAAAATTTCAGACATTTTCGCTCAGTAGTTTCTTTGCAAACAGCGTTTCTTTTTCCCAGATTCATACAAATGGTTTTTCTAATTTATTCACTGCCTCCTCTACGTCACAGCTGCTTCGGCTCTGTGTGATTCGGCTCCTGTTCGGCTCCTGTTTGGCTCCTCTTCGAAGGTTAATCCAGATGTTTTTGCTTGTTTTCAGCGTGCATTCGGTTAGTTTTCGGTGAGTTTACGGCAGCTTTTCCCTGCAATTCGGGGACCCTGTGCTGTTTGCTGAATACACCGCAGGGTCACCGAAATGCAATCGGCAAAAGGAACCGAATTGAAGAGAACGAAAAGTCACCGAACGTGCGGTGACTTTTCGAATCTCTTTGGATAACCCTGTCTGTAAATAAAAAGATTTTTGCTGCAAAGGAAAAGAATAAATGGTTGAATAAATAAATAATGAAAACGCTAATGTTTTTTAACATTGAATCCTATGGGATTCACCTGTTTAACCCTGTCGAACTGAATCTCGGAAAGTCAGGGCATTTCACTGACATTTCGATGCAGTTCAGCATTCTCTGAACAGATAAACCGTTAAATCTCTATGGGAGGATTTCACTGCCGCTGAAGGTCGCCGAATTGCAGAAATCTGTGGCGAACTGCATCATATTTCTCTGTCAATGCGACAGTATTTGGTGAATTAACCGCTCTCTGAATAGGCAAACTGCCATGAAAGTAATTCCCTATGGTGCAGTGATTTTTTTACAATTGTTGCCGAATCACGATTCAAACCTGGAGGTGGCTGACATCTTCGATGTCAGCCAAGCCTCCAGGTCACCCCCCACGCACTGATATACTCACCATATGTGTGAGGATGTCAGTGGGCCAGTTAACCCCTTCACTGCTGAGGCATTTCACCGCTGTGTGCTGAGCTAATTTTTACCGCTTTCGCTCATCTTGTTTAAACACGATTTGAAGCCACATTTTATTATATGACCCAGACATATTATATATCGTTCTTTCCGGCAGACTCGGCAGATTCATAATATATCATTTTTATATGTATACGTCATGTCCTGCCTGTATATTATAACAAAAAATGCAATAAAACTTGAATTTTTGATCATCTACAGCGTGTAAAGTGTTTTTTTTCACATTTTAGCACATGAGCTTTTGCGGTTATGTTTTCTATGGGGTGCGCTTGTAAAAAAATTAGAAATGGGGACTCGTTACATTTTTTGGGGAGAATTACGTGATTTTTAGCAAACGCACCCCATAGAAAAAAATCATTAGTGCAGCATCATTGTTCACATTATAATTGAAATGTGAACAATATTGCTGCATTAATAAAAACACCACACAAAAAAATACATGTTTTTTTTAAATTAATTTATTTTTTAATTTCTTTTTATTTTTTTTTACTTTGTACCAGGTCATGTTTGGTATCTTTCGAAAGGCCATGCTCAGGCCTTTCAAAGGATACATGACCCCCTAGCTGCCATGGTTCAAGAGATAGGGGGTTCCTTTGAACCCCCCCATATCTCCACCAGGGGATTTCCTTGGGAAATGCCCAGGCAGCTAGGGGTTCCCTGGCTAACTGACATCATTGCACCATGTGTAATGACATTAGCCAGGGTGGACCCGGAGGTGGAGCCTCCCTCCAAGAAGGTGGCCCCCACCGGAGCTAGGCTGTGACCCAGCACCAGATGGTACTGTATTGTAGCCCGGTATGTGAGAGGTTAAAGCCAGCCCCCTCCCTTCCGTGCGATGTCCCGGGGTTGCCGGAAATGACGTCATGGCGCATGGTGCCATGACGTCATTTACGTGGGGCGGCCCTTAAATGACGCGTCTGACTTCGGGGAAGTCAGACCGCCGCAGAGGAGAGAGGTGAGTATCTCTCCGGGCTCCCACTGAACGGATGACGTGTGGGGTTACGTCCTCCGCATAAAGCGGGAGTTAATGAGGACTTTCACCACACATCATCCACAGCGAAGGGGTTAACCCCCTACATTGATACAAAACATGACCAGGTTTGTTGTAAAAATAAAGGTCAAAAAAGCTAAAATGCAATAATAATTTTTATTTTTTAAATTGTCTGGGGGGTTTACTAAAATTGGACTTTTGGCTGGCAATTAAAAATGATGAGCATAAAATGGTCAAAATGAGCTCAGCATAGAGAGGGAAATGGCTCAGCAGTGAAGGGGTTAAAAAGCAAAAACATGTGAAATTGGGTATTTCTATGTCACGACCCTGGCCTAGCAGATGTGCAGAAATGTGGGTGTGAGCCCAAGGTGCAGTAAACGTATCAGAAGGCAGGGTACAGGGTAACAGGGTTTATTTGTGAATACAAATAAACTGACAACAGAGCAGGAAAATAAACAATGGATAAAGAACATATAAATCAGGCGCAGGTACAAAATAGGAATAGGCAATAGAGTGGTCAAGAATTAGCAGAGATCTGGTACACAGGTATATCAATCATGGAAAGCAGAGGGTACAGGGGCCAATGGAGGATACCGGTAAAGAATGTCCAGAAATAGCAGAGGGTGTACAGGAAGGTCTATGGATCAAGAGCAGGAGGGGTTCCAGTCAAGGATCTGTGGAAGGCAGGTCTGCACTAGCTAAGCTAAGAACTTCTATGAGGAAGCGTGTGATCAGGGGTGTAGCTTCCTCATATGCAGGATCAATTAGGGAGATGAACGGCAGGTGTGGTTCCATGTCCATTATGCAAATTATAGTTCAAGAAGCGTATGGAGGAAAAAGTCCTAGAACCTGCATATCAATGCAAAACAGGGCAAAAGGAGAACAAAAGAGGGCGCCAGAGGGTCTGGTGGTTCAGGCCGTGACATTCTATTCTCGAGACAAAATTTTGAAACAAATTGAGCCGGGATCTTTTTTGGCGGTTGTAGATTTTTTGGATTAAATTTTAAAAAAGTGTGTTTTTTCCAGTTTTTCATCATATTTCATATTTTGTTTAATAGCAAATTATAAGATATGATGGAAATAATGATATCTTTAGAAAGTCCATTTAATGGCAGGAAAAATGAATAATATAATATGTGTGTATGTGTGAGTAGCATAAACGCGTAAGAGAGAAAGTTTGACCTAAACACAAACAGTGCAGAAACTTTAAAACAGCAGCGGGCAATAAAGGACGGATTTTCGTAAAACTGTCTGGTCACTATGGGGTTAAAGCAACAGATACATTTTTATTCTTATTTATTTTTAAAATAATTATTTATTTTTATTTATATGTAACCTGGACATATTTGGTATCATTGGAAAGGACGTTCTCAGCTCCCTATAATGTCAAAAATTCTGGAAAAATGTGTCTACACTCAATTATGTGATTATTATCAGTATTGGAACTATTTAACCCAAGATCATTCAGGCTTTCGTCCAAATCATTCAACTACCGCTGCCCTTTTAAAAGTTTGTACTGATATCCAGGCTGGGATGGAACAAGGAAACCTAACTGGAGCATCTTCCTTGATTTTGCCAAGGCCTTTGACATGGTAGACCATGGCATCTTGTTAGAAAAACTTAAAAACTCTGGCATTGGTGACCGCACACTAACCTGGTTTCAATCATATGTATCGACCGATCACAATATGTGTCAATTTCTGGCAGCTCCTCCCTCCCCCTCCCTGTCACATGTAGTGTACCTCAAGGCTTGATACTCGGCCCCCTGCTATTCACAATATTCATAAATGATCTGCTTAACGTCTGCAAAGCCTTAGCTGTACACATGTACGCAGACGCCACCGCAACCTATACAGTGGTGTATTTTGGCCTAAGCCAACTAGGCCCAGGCCTAGGGTGGCACTTTCCAGGGGGCGGCGGCCCGCACTGGGTGGCTCCACCCCTAAAAAAAAAAATTAGTATTTTTTTTTTTACTTTTGCAAAGTATTTTACCAGGAAGGATACATTGAGATTTCACAAATTTTCAAGTATGTCCTGGGTAGGCAAGGCCTAGGCTTTCACTTTCCAGGGGGCAGCAAAAAACCTCACCACTAAATGGGTTACTCACAGAGCATCGAAATGACGCCAATATTTTGGTGTTCTGTAGTTCCCTGCACTTCGTGGAATAAAATTTCCCCACCCTGCAGTGAATTCACCATTCACCGCAGGGTCCCCAAAGTGCATGGAGTCGGCCGCTGAATGCTGCCACCGCAAACGCGTGGCCTGCTGTTTTCAAAAGAACTACTGAACGAAAATGTCTGGAAATTACATATAAGATCCTATGATTGATAATAAAAAGTTCTGTTACAGAAAAAAGGGGGGAAATTTTGCCCAAAACAATCTGAAAAATGACTAAAAAGGTACTAAAAAAAAATCAATAAATAAAGACTTTTTACTGCAGATTAAAATAATAAATGATTTATTAGATATTGCATAAAAACGGAAATATTTTTAACATTGAAACCTATGGGGTTCGCCTGAATAAACCTGCTGATTCAAACCACCGAACATCAGGGTATTTCACTGCCATTTCTCTGAGTCTCAGTACCACATGATTGGCTGAACCACGTGAAACGCACGCGCGCAGCTGCCCGCCCTTTCGTTTACACAGACTCTATACTGGACTGAACACCCACCGGGAAGGGAATCAAAGCTACAGTGCACCCTCTGGCAGTGGCACCCCACTGCTGACAAGATGGCTCCACAGCATAATTGCTGTGTACTCATATACACTCGGTTTGCTGGGAGTTTTATTGCAGTGGATTCTGATGCACTCATACACACCGCACATTGCATTGCTGTGAGTTTTATTGCTGTGGATTCTGATATGCTGACACACACCACACATTGCATTGCTGGGAGTTTTATTGCTGTGGATTCTGATACGCTGATACACACCAAACATTGCATTGCTGGGAGTTTTTTTGCTGTGGATTCTGTGATACACACTGCATATTACTGTGTTTTATTGCTCTGGAGCTCTGGGATACGCTCATACACACTGCACATTACTGTGAGTTTTATTGCTGTGCAGTTCTGTGATATGCTCATACACAGTGCCCATTTCTGTGGGTTTTATTGCTGTGCAGCTCTGTGATACACTCATATGCAGTGCAAGTTTCTGTGGATTTTATTGTTCAACCAATTAGAACGGCTGTGATCCAGTATACTTGACATGCGTGGCTGTTCTTTGTAAAAATGCTTGAATTTAAACATTTCATAATTTTTTTATCTCAATAGATACATTTGAAATGGTATACAAAATATACAAGTAGGCACTTGGTATCCACTTTTAATATAAAGAGAGGAAAAGGTCGGAGCTCTAAGAGGAAAAGGTGGAGCTTAAAGAGAAAGGGTGGGGATTAACCAGGAAGAGGTGTGCCCTTGACAGGAAGGGGTGCCTCAAATTTAAATTGGGGGGTGCACAAGTTTAGTCAGGCTTAGGGCAGCACAAAACCTAAACACACCACTGAACCTATACCAGCAAAGCCTTAACTGTACAGATGTACGCAGAAAACACTGTAATCTCCCACAGCTGGAGGCCGTGCTGCAAGAACAATTCACAGAGGTAGAAAAGTGGATCAAAGATAACAAACTTTTTCTAAATACTGACAAAACTGTAACGATGCTCTTTGTAACAAAACCTAAACTACACAAATTGCAATCGCCCCATTTATGTGTCAGGACAAGATCAAATGACATGTTGACAGTCACTGCACTCAAATATCTAGGTATGTGGTTACACCCAAATCTATCCTTTGGCCCCACATCGAAAAATTCTCATCTAAACTTTACCCCAAACTAGGTGCCCCGTACAGAAACAAATCCTGCCTGAGCCCCGCGGTAAGAAAGCAGATTGTACAACAAATGCTTATGCCGGCTATTGAATACGGAGATGTAGTGTATGCAGCCGCCCCGCAAGCACACCTTCATAAACTTACTACATTGTATAACTCATTCTGCCGCTTTGCGCTACAATGTAACTACATGACCCACCATAGTGACATGTTAAAAGAGCTAAACTGGCCGTCGCTGGAATCCAGATGCACCCTTCACCTTTCCAAGCTGGTGTTTAAGAGCTTTTCTGGGAAGCTACCACCCTACCTGAATAGGCTGCTTCCCCTAGCAGTTCCCTCATCCTATAACCTCCGATCCAGGACCTGCAACTTACTTGCAATACCATAATACAAGAAGACAGTGGCTCCATCCTTATTTTCCTACAGAGCACCACAATTATGAAATAACCTCCCAAGACACCATCAAATCCTTCCCAGTCTAAAGTCGCTTAAGAGCTCTCTATTAACATACCTCAATATGGAATGCACCTGTAAACATGTAACATAGTTAATATATTTATTTTCTGTTAATCTGTATATTTGTATTTTTTTAATATCTCGAATTTTATTAGTTTGTATTTCTGTAACTATTCAATGTTCTTGAACCCAGGACATACTTGAAAACGAGAGAAATCTCAATGTATCTTTCCTGGTAAAAAAAATACTTTATAAATAAATAAAATAAATAAAACATGACCCACTAGCTGCTATCGATCGGGAGATACGGGGTCCAAATGAACCCCTATCTCCACCCTAGTGATTTTCATAGGAAATTTTTTTTAAATATTTATTCAAAAGTGTTTTATTTTCACTTTCAGCAAAAACTCACTTTATTTATTGATTTTTGGGGGGGGGTTTTTAGGCGTTTTTTTGGGATTTTTTTTCAGTGAAATTTTAGGTTTCCTAATTTATTTTAACGCAACGAGGATTTTTTTCCCATAGGTTTCTTTTTTTTCTCATCACTTTATTTAAAATTTTTACATACAAACAAACAATGAGAAAATATAAATCAAATTACATATTCCGATACCTTTTATCAAACAGGTCTTTAACCTAAAATAAACAAAAAAAAAAAGCAAACACAAACATACATCCATATCTGCATATCCTGATTTTCTTTCCCCTTTCCCCAATTGATTCCCAAACCCCCTCGCTTGGATTCTGTGGAAATTAATATTAACCGTTAATATATCCATTCCTTTTGGCGAATTGCCTGCACGTGCGGTGCTGTTCAGGGGCAGTGAAATCCCCCATAGATAATCAATGGTTAATCTATTCCCATTGAACAGCAGAGAAATGTCAGTGAATTGCCCTGTGTTACAATCAGTCACAAGGAGGGCATCTTGCATTAGCCAAGGTGAGGCACTGGTACAAAGGAAATCCCCAATATGCAGATGATACAGAGTAGACAGCCTAGACCAGAGACCATGGATGGTAAACAGCAGCCCTATTCTGAAACACCGGTCTTTAGAATAGCCGGATCTGCTCTAAAGGAAATCTAATACAACAACAATGTGCAGAGTCTAAGGACCTACAGACGAGACAGGAA
>RXON01001044.1:0-41582 GCA_009667805.1 Leptobrachium leishanense | reverse complement strand
AGATAGATAGATATGAGATAAATAGAGAGAGAGAGATAGATATGAGATAAATAGAGAGAGAGAGATAGATATGGGATAGAGAGATAGATGTGAGATAGAGATAATTATGAGATAGATAGATAGATAGATAGATAGATAGATAGATAGATAGATAGATAGATAGATAGATAGAGAGAGATAGATGTGAGATAGAGATAATTATGAGATAGAAATAATTATAAGATATATAGAGATAGCGATATATAGATATGGGATATTTAAAAAATAGATAGAGGGAATGAGATAGAGATCACGATAGATATGAAATAGATAAAAACAGAGACAGAGATAGAGATAATTATGAGATAGATAGTGATAGCGATAGATAGATAGATAGATAGATACAAGATAGAGAGATAGATAGATAGATAGATAGATAGATAGATAGATAGATAGATATTAAGGATGAGCCGAACACCCCTGTGTTCGGTTCGATTTCGAACTTGAACAATTTCAAAATTTTGAGTTCGGACGCAAAATAAAGACAAAAAATTCCTTCAAATATCGTGCCTAGGAGGTCCCCATAACCTGCCCGTGAAGTGGTGGATTTGTAGGATGTATAGAAAGGTTTAAAAAGAAAAAAATTACATTTCAAATGACGGTAAAAGTTTTTCCTTTAATCTATTCATAAACAACTGCTTGGGGCGGCAGCCTGCATGAAAAGAGGAGACATTTTAGGACACACAGAACAAGTTTAGTGATTTTTTTTGGCTAAATTATGGTGAAACTTATGCAGGCTTTGGATGAAAGTAACAATAGGTGCTTTAAAATTGGGCCTTTAGCGTCGGCAACAGTGCCGTCACACCGTAACCCTTTTGTGGTATTGTGGAAGAGTGCAGGGTTGGACCCTGCAGTCCAAAAAATTAAAGTGATATGAATCTGGTACACGCGTCAGTGCACCCAAATATTGGACCTTTGGTGTCAGCTAGTGCCTTCACACCATTCCCTCTGAGGTATTGTGGAAGAGTGCAGGGGTGCATTCAAATATTAAAATGATTGGAATCTGGTACACTCGTCATTGTCAGTGCACCCAAATATTGGGCCTTTGGGGCCAGCTAGTGCCTTCACAGCCTGTCCCTGATAGCTGGCAGTGCCAAGACAGAGATTAAAATTTCCAGAAGTATGCTATGCCTCAGTCATACACCCTTATAGCTGGCAGTGCCAAGACACAGATTCCAATTTCCAGAAAGCAGATATAACTCAGTGATACAGCCTGTCCCTGATAGCTGGCAGTGCCAAGACAGAGATTAAAATTTCCAGAAGTATGCTATGCATCAGTCGTACACCCTTATAGCTGGCAGTGCCAAGACAGGGATTAACATTTCCAGAAAGCAGATATAACTCAGTGATACAGCCTGTCCCTAATAGCTGTCAGTGACAACACACAGTTTCCAATTTCCAGAAATCATATATAACTCAGTGATACACCCTTATAGCTGTCAGTGCCAACACACAGATTCATATTCACAGAACTCTGGTATAAGTCAGTGATACAGCCTGTCCCTGATAGCCTTTTCTGTGCCAACACAGATTCCAATTTCCAGAAAGCAGATATAACTCAGTGATACAGCCTGTCCCTGATAGCTGGCAGTGCCAAGACAGAGAATAAATTTTCCAGAAGCATGCTATGCCTCAGTCATACACCCTTATAGCTGGCAGTGCCAAGACACAGATTCCAATTTCCAGAAATCAGATATAACTCAGTGATACAGCCTGTTATGCAACAAACAATCTCTTCTCCTCTCTGATTCACTCTTGCAAAAAAAACACGTGCTGGGGCTGCGGGGAAGCCATATATAGTGTGCTGCGGGACTTAGCTCTTTGAGCCCTTGATTGGGCAAAATTTGCCCAATCAGGACTCTGAGCCGTGATTGGCATAGTCTTGCACCTGATCTGTGGTCAGGTGCAAGGCTGTAGCCAATTACAAGCTTCAGGCCAGTGGAAAAGTGCATTGTGGTCAATTGTGTTGCAATGTGGGCGAACACGCGGAAATGTTCGATGTTCGCCGAACAGCAATGTTCTAATCGAACTCATGTTCGGATCGAACCGCCAGCCCATCCCTAATAGATATGAGATACTGTAGATAGATAGATATAGATATGAGAGATAAATATAAGCAGATAGATAGGTATACAGTTTAGGCAAATATGTAGATAGACAAATATGTAGCTGGAGAGATAGATAGACAGATAGATAGACAAATATGTAGCTGGAGAGATAGATAGACAGATAGATAGACAAACAGACAAGTTGGAGACACATGGGTTTACAAATGGAAATGTTATAGTAGACAGACACTTATTAATATGAAATACGTATCTGGTCAGCGCGAAATGGTAGAACGCAAGGGATATGTGGGTAGATCTTGTTGTAATTTCATCCGTAGAGATTCGACATATGAAATAGGAAAAAAACTATATTTGTGCAGTATGTTATAACTAAAATGTAACAAGATGTACATAGAGAGAATTTTCCCACTCACAAATCTGGAGCCCCAACACTGGCTCTGAGTGGGGAAGTGCCTCTGGGTTATTTTTCTGAAGGTATTCTCAGGAAACCCACTCCTTTTGTTCACTGTTATTCGTGGTTTTCTCGATAAGGTAGATATAGAATAAAGACACAAAAGAGATCTCTGTGTGTATCTGGATTATGAAAATGAGGAATGAAAACTCCTATTGGAGTGTTAACTCACATTTGATGGAGCTTATTCAAGCTCAAGATATGCGCCTATGGGTTTTGTGTGGTCAAACCCAAAAAAAGACCGAACAGATGCTGGATAACGTTCTTAAAAATTTAATATTATTATTATTACATTTTTAAGAACGTTATCCAGCATCTGTTCGGTCTTTTTTTGGGTTTGACCACACAAAACCCATAGGCGCATATCTTGAGCTTGAATAAGCTCCATCAAATGTGAGTTAACACTCCAATAGGAGTTTTCATTCCTCATTTTCATAATCCAGATACACACAGAGATCTCTTTTGTGTCTTTATTCTATATCTACCTTATCGAGAAAACCACGAATAACAGTGAACAAAAGGAGTGGGTTTCCTGAGAATACCTTCAGAAAAATAACCCAGAGGCACTTCCCCACTCAGAGCCAGTGTTGGGGCTCCAGATTTGTGAGTGGGAAAATTCTCTCTATGTACATCTTGTTACATTTTAGTTATAACATACTGCACAAATATAGTTTTTTTCCTATTTCATATGTCGAATCTCTACGGATGAAATTACAACAAGATCTACCCACATATCCCTTGCGTTCTACCATTTCGCGCTGACCAGATACGTATTTCATTATAGTATTTGTTCTTGGTTTGGGGGAAACCACTACTTTCTGGTCGAGCTGGGTATTGGGTATATCACCCTGTTCTGGGCGCTTACCATTTCTTTTCTCAGACACTTATTAATGATAGCAACTCATCTAGAATCGAGCCTCCAAAGTTTGGCAGCCACAAAGGTATTCTTGCAAAAGTGACAAAAAAAAAAGTAATAGGTGGAACATGATTTCTTTGGAATTCTTACAGTGTCATTTGTGATTCACTATAGTGCAGTGTAACAAACCAGCATTTAAAACAAACAAACAAATAGTAGCTACTCATTGAATGATAATTCTTTCCATGCATGCTTAATAGCAATTCTCCAGCAAAACCAAAACTTAATGTGTCAGTGTGACATCCCCTTATTTATCAGTAACTGGAAAAAATACAAATATTAATGACAGTGTGCTCTCCTACCATAACCGCATCCGTGACTACATCTCCTTCCTTATTATGAGGTACATCCAGTCCCGACCACTTCGCTCTGCCAATCATCTGATGCTATCAGTTCCTCGCACCCACACCCCCAACTCTCGTCTTCAAGACTTCTCCCGAGCTGCCCCCTTTCTATGGAACTCACTCCCCCACAACATCAGACTCTCTCTGTCTCTCCAGTCCTTCAAGAAGTCTCTGAAAACACATTACTTTAGAGAAGCCTATCGGCTCACTCCATAATCCCCCACTGCACATTACTTGAGTTTCAGTATACAGTATTTACAAGCTACATTCGTTGTTAGTTAGGCCCCTCTGTTCCGGGTCCCCTGTCTGGTGCACTGGGTCACATAAGGTGTAAAGGACCACAGGCAATGACAGAATAAAACACAAACAATGTAGCGAGGGGGAGAAAAGTCAAACTCCATTTAATGTTTGTCCAAACTTGCTTCTGTTATCAAAAATCAGCAGCTACAGTATATGCAGCCTCCTAAAACATCTGAAACAGAAGACGTTCCACAGGATGTTTTAAAACGTTCTTGAAAACAAAGAACCCTTGTGTAAATCCAAATATCTGTATTAAAAAGCTAAACCTTAACAAGACTCTACCTGTCCTTAAAAGCAGCCCTGCGTAATCTAGATATAGCTGGAGATTACAGGCTCCCCTCAGCAAGGCTCACTTCATCTTTTTTTATACGTTTGTCTTAACCTCTTTGTCATGTAGTTGTCATGTTTTATCTTCCCATTAAGCAGCCTCGCGGAATACTTTGATGTGATAGCGCGTCACCTTTGCACCCTTTTTCACAGTTAATTATAAATATGCATACGTTAAGTACATAAAGCGGAGAGAATCCGACAGGTTATAAAAAGCAGAATGAACTGTACTGTAAAATAATGTAAATTTCACCATACGGTGACATTTCGGGGCCATTCGGCTATGCAGAGAGCAGGCCGTTCACCAAATTTTGTCGAACTGTCTGCAAGTACGGTGCCTGTTCGGCAGCAGTGAAATCCCCCATAGAGAAGCAATGGTTAATCTATTCATAGACACCGAACAGCAGAGAAAAGCTGCCAAAATGCCCTGCTGTTCAATGTTTTCATTCGACAGGTTTATTCCGGCGAATCCCATAGGTTCCAATGTTAAAAATATTCCCGTTTTAAACCAATATCTAATAAACCATTTATTATTTTAATCTGCAGTAAAAAGTCTCTTTATTTTCAGATTTTGGATCTTTTAGGCATTTTTTGGGGGAGGATATTCTTTTTTTTTGTAATAGCGTTTTTTTCATTTTTTGTAACAGACCTTTTTATTATCTTTCATTGGGTCTTATGTGTAAATTCCAGACATTTTCGTTGAGGAGTTTATTTGCAAACAGCGTTTCAATTTTGACACTTTCAATCGTGTTGTTGTTTTTTGTTTTTGATACCCGTCCGGCAGCTTGTTAGATTTTTTATGCTCTGTAGCTCGTTGGCTGCTTTTGGCGGCTGTCTGCGTGTTTGCGGCGGGTTGGAGGAAGCATTCGGCGGCCGATTCCCTGTACTGAATGGTGACATTTGAGCAGGGAACGAGAGAGCACCGAAATGTTGACGACATCTCTGAATAACCCCCTTAAATGTATGAGATGCAGCAAATGTATAGAAGCCCATTGCCTGACTGTAATGCCCATTTTTCTCATATACAAAGACATATATACACTGGAAGCAATCCCTCGCCTGTTTGCCGTTGTCCTTTCAAACCCGGCATTAACTCCTACCAGTCTCCATGACCTTTCGAAGTGTTTTCCAGATCTCTACTTCCCGTGACCTTTAAACGTGTTTTCCTGAAGCTTTGGGTAAAACAGCTTTTACGTGAAATGTGATTTCTAGTAGTGGAAATCTCTAATCTCCCATTAAGTCCCAATATCTCCACATCTAGGGAAAAAATAGCCTTTGCTTTCGCTTGTTTTATTTGCTGTGTGTATTTAATTGACCGTCATGTCAGGAAACCGTAACCTGCGCCCTGAAAGCTCCTACCGTTAAAAGCTCCGGCGAAACAGAACGCGGAGAACAGAACTAACAACAAAGTAACTTAGAGAGTTATTCGCTAACGTCCAAATTTGCCACCGAATTGCACCGAATGTAGAATTTCACTGTAGATGCAATTTCGGAGCATTTGGTCTGTTTACTAATCTGTCAATTTGCCAAATACAGTCAAACTGACCCAGAAACACGGTGCATTTCACTGCAATTCGCTGTGATTCAGCGGGCGATCAGCTGCACCGGAATTGTCCCCTGGAGAACTAACAATTCTTCTATTCACAGGACGCCGAATTCAACCAAAATTGTGGCGAAATGCCCTGATTTTCAGTTTTTCAATTTAACCCCTTCGCTGCGGATGACATGTGGGAACGTCCTGGGGATTCCCCGTTGTATGCGGAGGACATCCCCCACACATCATGGAGTTTCTGCAACAAAGATGGAGACCCCAGCTGCTCAGGACGGAGTCCCGAGGTGGTCTGACTTCCTTGATGTCAGACCATATCATTAGACCCCTCCCAGTGCACTGACATCATCGTGCCAGTGCGCAATGACGTCATTTTCAAGTGCCCCCTCGGCAGAGAGTGCCTGAAGTGGAAGGAGAAACTTTGAACCCCTCTCTCTCCCGATCACTTACAGGGTTATTCAGAAAGAGTGAAAAGCAGGAGAATGACTGGAGAATGAAAAATTCTAGGTCAAAATAGCCAAACCAGAAAAATTCTCCCTTTCATCTCACTTTCCAAATCGGCTATTTTGACCTAGAATTTTTCATTCTCCAGTCATTCTCCTGCTTTTCACACTCTCTGAATAACCCTGTTAGGGTTACAGAAAAAGAGGGGAATCGCTGGAAAGGTCTCAGTCTGACCTATGCAACGATGCTTCTCTTAACCCCTTAGGTGCCAATCCTGCAATCTGGCGCATCAGTGACTTCTCCCAGAGGTGGCTAACATCTTGGATGTCAGGCCAGCTTCCAGGGTCTCCCCACGCCCACTGACGTCATCGCTCATTGGTGTGATGATGTCAATAAGGATATTAACCCATAGCTGCCCAGGGATTTCCCTATGGAAATCCCTATGGTGAAGATAAGGGGGGGGGTCATTTGGACCCCCGTATCTCCTGAACAGTTGAAGCTAGAGAGTCATGTTTTTTTATCATTGGAAAGGCCAGAGCATGGTCTTTCCTATGATAGCACGCATGATGACCAGGTTGAATGAAAAAATAAAATAAATATAAAATAATTACCTAAATAAAAATAACATACAGGGCTATTCAGAAAGAGGTGAAAATTTCGAGAATGGCTGGAGAATTGAAAATTCTCAGTCAAAATAGTCAAACCAGAAAAATTCTCCCATTTATCTCACTTTCCAAATTGGCTATTTGGTCTAGATTTTTCATTCTCCTGGCAATTCTCAAGGTTTTCACCTCTCTCTGAATAGCCCTGAATGTCTTTGTCTTTCTCCTTTTTAAATTATAATGCAGCACTATTGTTCACTTTTCAATTATGATGTGAAAAATGATGCTGCACTAACTCTCCTCATTTTCCACAATGAAATATATATTTTTTCAGTTTTAGCTAAAATTACGTATTTTCTCCGAAAAATACAGTAACGGGTTCCCATTTCTAATATTTGTAACAAGAGTGTCCCATAGAATATATAAACACAAAGGCTCAGATGATAGAATGGGATGATATATAATTTTTCCTTTTTTTTTAAATGAAAAGGTTTGCAGTCCCCGCTTTCTGCAAACCTCTTTTAAGCATAAACAAATATGCAAATATACTCTGCATACGGATCCTCCGAGGACACAGCCCTTCCACCGTTACCGTAGGCAATCGTCCTCTACCGCCTCCCTCCTTTGTATTTTGCATGTACCTTGCGTTCCACTTGTTCCGTTCCTCACTAGATCGCAAGCCTGCGGGCAAGGACTTACAATCGACTCTATTGATTTATCTCCCCCTGTCAGCCTGAGTAATTACTCGCAGACACAGATATGAGGCGGAAACACACATGGAAGGAAAATATTAACAATACCCATTCTCTTTAAAAGATTAAACTTCCACATAAATACAAAAAAAAAAGAAAAACAAAAAATAAACAAAACAGAGACTTTTTTATTACAAAAATTACAAATCAAGCACAAATAAAGCCAATAAAGTCCTGCAGGTTTACATAATACGCTTTAATTACACAGAGAAATAAAGTATCGAAACGAGATGGTCTATTACTGTATTATTGTATTGTATATTATTATACTGACATTATTCATTGCTAAATCCATCAGAATTATTGGGTTTTAAGGAAAAATTTGAAGATTTTCTTTTTTTGAGAGAGAGTATTTTACCAGGGAGGATACATTGAAATTTCTCTCGTTTTCAAGTATGTCCTGGGTGGCGAGTATGTATTTACCAGTACTGTATGTGTATATTTTTTAAAAGCACAAGGTTTTACAAATAAGGAGAGATAAAGCTTGTCCATGAGGGCAGTAAGGGAATTCCCCAACTATGGGCACTATCTCGTGTCTCTCGCTAAAACTGGGATGCTAAGGGGAACAATTTGCGTTCGCTAACTTCCCCTTTGCGTCCCCGTTTCCCCAGCAGATTGCAGGGCAGGCACTGAGTCCGGCAGCCTGCCCCTTAGCGATCGCTAGGCTCGCGGATGCTGGGGGCAGCTCTACAGCGCCATCCCCAGCATCTCCTCCATGGCGTCCATAATACTCCATGGAGGATCATGCTGCCGGGTCACATGATCGGCAGGATCTCAACTCTCGCGAGATCCTGCTGGTCGGCGGAGTGATAGCGGAGGAAGACAGGGGACTTTCTTCCCCCAGTCTCCCTCTGCTACCGGCAGCCAGAAGCAGTGGATCGGGCCGCTGTTCTCGCCACGGGATAAGAGGTGACTAACAGGGTTATTCAGAGAGAGGTGAAAACCAGGAGAATTGCCAGGAGAAGAGAACAATCTAGACCAAATAGACGATTTGGAAAGTGAGATAAATGGGAGGATTTTTCTGGTTTGGCTATTTTGACCTAGAATTTTCAATTCTCCAGTCATTCCCCTGCTTTTCACCTCGCTCTGAATAACCCTGTATATAAATTTGGGGGGGTTTTAGCTGCGGGTAATTGATTCTGCAACAGCGCAATCCATTACCTGCACCTCTGAGCTGGTGGTAACTTTTTCGTTAGCGCCAGCTCTTAGTAACTTAGGACCAAGTGATCGCAACGCTCAGGAACGGCGCTGCCGCTAGGCGAGCTAGGCGGCCACCTAGAGCGCAGCACCACCTAGGGCACCGCACCGCCGAGCTCCACAGGCAGGGTCGTCCCATCCATGCAGCAGGCGGCATGAAGCGCCCCTGCCTGGACAGCATGGCCCTGGAGCAGCTGCACGCTGCAAAACCAAGCAACGCCCCTGCCTCATTCAGCAGGCCAGCGCCCGCCCCTACACCTCAGCGGCCCACCAATAAACCTCAGCGGCCCACCCCCACACCTCAGCGGCCCACCCCCACACCTCAGCGGCTGTCCCCCACTCCCCCTCCATGCTGGCAGTGGTGTCGCCATGGGTTGCGGCCGCCCTGGAGGTGCCTGCACTGCGGAGGCCAGACATCCTGGACCTAGGCTCCCACGGAGCCGCGGGGCCTGGGACGACGCTGAGCAAGGCGGCTCCCATGGCACCACCCGGACGGCTCATTGAGGCCCGCGGACCATCCCCGAAGCCTGGGGAGACCGCACCAGGCCCGAAGAGACCGCACCAGGCCCGAGGAGACCACACCAGGCCCGGGGAGACCACACCAGGCCCGGGGAGACCACCAGGACTGTGAGGGTAAGTTTATGTGTGTGTGTGTGTGTGTGGATTTGTGTGTGTGTGTGTGTGTGGATAAGTGTGTGTATGTGTGTGCGTGTGTGTGTGGATTTGTTTGTATGTGTGTGTGTGTGCGTGGATTTGTGTGTGTGTGTGTGTGTGTGTGGATTTGTGTGTGTGTGTGGATTTGTGTGTGTGGGACATTGGGTGGGGGTATGTGGACCTCTGTGATACGCTCATACGCACCGCCCGTTACTGTGTGTTTTATTGCTGTGGATTCTGTGATACGTTTGTAGCGCTGTGTTAAAATCTTGCTGTGGCATTACCTATTTTTGGCCACAAGATGGAGACAGTCGCGATTAGAGACACTGGACATTGGGACTACATTTCCCGGCATGCTTTGCAAGGAGACAGGAAGTGGGTGGGGACTGGACACTTACATCCTCCACCTCGTGGAGAACGCGCCAGAGCGCGCCAGGGAACGAGAGAAAGCAGACGCACTGAAGAGAATCGCGAGAGGGCCTAGGCCAGAGCCTGAGTGAGACCTGTCAGTCATTATTGGGTCACTCAACCTGAGGAGACGGAGACTTGCCAGAATCCAGGAATTGCTGCAGACCGGAGGAACCGAAGACCTCGAGTGAGGAGTCACCGCGAGTTGATCGGGTACGGAGAGCAGGCGGTGAGCTGGACAAGCTGCATAAAGTCAGACAATGGATCCGGCCGCTAGTATCCCCAGTCAAAATCGAGCGGAGAGACGTCCTGGGTCAGCGGAGCCTAAAGCAATCGTCGGATGGGTGAGAGGCCTCCAAGGCTGTGTTGTGATTAAAGGACACGCTGCTGTTTTCTCTTTAAAGTCCACAGGGCCCCAACTGACTAGTCGAAGACATTCCTTTCAGTAAATTCACTGGCCAGTTGAACAGTACCCGGGTACCATACACACATACACACCTTTTACATTCCGGGACTTAACCTGTGCAGGACTCATTCTGTTACGAATTGGAACGGGGGTTAAAGATACGTTCCGAATACATATTTTTCTCTTTTCCGCTGCGCGTTTATCGTAATACGAAGGGATTGTATTTTGGGGTTCGCTACGTGTCTCTGTTTTTCCGAACTATTGAGTAATTGCATATATTTTTCTGTTCGGTTGCGAATATTTTATTTTCCGAAATACGAAGCCTCGTGTTTCGTTTCTTTTCCGCTACGCGTTTTACCGCAATACGAAAGTACTGTAATAATATCTGTGAATACCGTGTCTCAACATCTGCCTATTATTTTAGTAAACTATTTAAATGATAAAAACTCACAGCGGTGTTGGAGTATATTTATTCCCTAGTGCGGGGAGACTGACCCGTGGTTCAATTTCAGCGGCTCCTCCGGGAGTGAGCGCTACACGTTCATACACACTGCACATTACTGTGTGTTTTATTGCTGTCGAGCTCTGTGATACGATCATACACACCGCAGATTACTGAGTTGTATTGCCGTGGAGCTCTGGTCTGGCCTAGGGCTCAAAATAGCCTAGCACCGGCCCTGCCAACGCTAGTTAAGGCTAGGGTCAGACGAGCGTGATTTCTACGGACTGTGCGTCAGTACGGAAGACGCAGTAGTGGTCACACAGTCCGTTTATTCACTGACGTATATTTTGACGGATGTAGGCGGGAAAATAAAATAAAAAGCAAAACCATTTTGTCCGTGAAAAATGCTGGACGTATAAATGCATTGCGTCTGACCACATTCCATCACTCACACACAAAGCTATGCGGACGTTGCGGACGCAACGCACTTTGTGCGGCCGTTCTAGGGGTTGTACGTTCTTGCCTGCCTTGCGTCCGTGGCCGCGGCCGTTGTGCGTCCGCAGTTCAGTGCAGACGTACTTCGTGTGTGGGGCTCCAATGTGCTTTCTGTCATGCTATCACGGACGTACTTTTAGGCGCAATCACGGACGTGAACACTACGCTCGTCTGACCCCAGCCTTATCTGTGCTTTCATTTTGCGTTCCCCATGTTAGGTATAGGGAACGCGAAGTACAGGAAACTCGCGCTACGAATCGCTAATTAACGAGCGCTAACGTTTATTTTAACCCATTAGCGATTCAAAGGCGTTCTGGCCGCAGCGCTGTGACCTCCTTTAAGCTGACGCTGACGCTAGTGTTAGCTTGAAGGAGGTGATAGAGCCCAATGTATTTTGCGAGGAGGCAGGGTTTGGGGAATTTAAGCAGCAATGCCTCATTTTTTTGTTTAACCTATGCTGAATGATTTATATATGATATTTGGATTATCTGTGAATAGGACGCGATGCCGTTGACATACAGCACTGTGCAAAAGTCCTAGGCCACCATTTAAATTATTTGATTACATTTTATTACTACTTTATTGGTTTGCAATCTTATAACGAACACGTAAAATTATTTCTCTGTCTCTTTACTAGAAATAAATTATAAAAATTAGATGTTTTTTATTGTATTTATTCTGTTACTGTATGACAGAGCTGACATTATTCATTCATTAATTACTCATTGAGTTTTAAAGAAACACTAACACTAATATAATTATCTCCAGTTTCCATTTTGTGGATTTTTCCCATGATGCAACATTTACCAAAATCTTGCCACAAGTCTCACTTTACAGCTGTGCTATAGGATAAAACAGCAGTGAAGAGGCAATGGGGTGTGGGAGGGAATGGTTAGACAAGGCTGCAGAGGATCTATTGAGTTGTCTAGGCTTCCCAAAGTAAGATATGACAGATGTATGAGATTTGATAATGGACTAATAACACTTTAATATACCCCCTGGTGATGTCATTCAGTCAGGTGACTGGGATCCCTGATAGTAAGGATGTTACTCCTGCATGCTCATGTAGGTAGCCTTGGTTTGAGTAATACATGAAGTCCACAATGGGGGAATCAATGGATCTACCAGTTTCTTTCTGCCCTGAACTGTTGGTGAAACCCAGGACCCAACTATAGCATCTTGGTATTGTCTTGATATTGCGCTCCTCTCAGAAACCGAAGAAGGGTTGGAGAACCTCAAAGAAATAAAAAAAGTGAAACATTTAGCCTCCTTTTGAACATCAGGAAGACTAATCTCATGACCACGGCTAAAAATTGTACTAGCTGGGTGGAGTAGAGGTAACTTCACTGCTCTGCATGGAGAGAGCCTGTGGAGTCATGGGTTCAATCCCGGCGAGCAACCTCTCCAGTAAGTGTCCTTGGCAAGACACCTAATGGTACATACTCGCCACCCGGGACATACCTGAAAACGAGAGAAATCTCAATGTATCCTTTCTCAAAAAAAAATGTGAACATCAATACATTCCACACAATGGATACACCCAGTGACACATATAGAGTAAAATATCACACAATGGATGCACCCACTGACACATATAGAGGGAAATATCACACAATGGATGCGCCCAGTGACACATATAGAGGAAAATATCACACAATGGATGCACCAGTGACACATATAGAGAAAATATCACACAATGGATGTATCCAGTGACACGTATAGAGGAAAATATCACACAATGAATGCACCCAGTGACACATATAGAGCAAAATATCACACAATGGATGCACCCAGTGACACATATAGAGGAAAATATCACACAATGGATGCGCCCACTGACACATATAGAGGAAAATATCCCACAATGGATGCACCCAGTGACACATATAGAGGAAAATATCACACAATGGATGCGCCCAGTGACACATATAGAGGAAAATATCACACAATGGATGCACCCAGTGACACATATAGAGGAAAATATCACACAATGGATGCACCCAGTGACACATATAGAGCAAAATATTACACAATGGATGCGCCCAGTGACACATATAGAGGAAAATATCACACAATGGATGCGCCCAGTGACACATATAGAGGAAAATATCACACAATGGATGCGCCCAGTGACACATAGAGGAAAATATCACACAATGGATGCACCCAGTGACACATATAGAGCAAAATATCACACAATGGATGCGCCCAGTGACACATATAGAGGAAAATATCACACAATGGATACGCCCAGTGACACATATAGAGGAAAATATCACACAATGGATGCGCCCACTGACACATATAGAGGAAAATATCCCACAATGGATGCACCCAGTGACACATATAGAGGAAAATATCACACAATGGATGCGCCCAGTGACACATATAGAGGAAAATATCACACAATGGATGCACCCACTGACACATATAGAGGAAAATATCACACAATGGATGCACCCAGTGACACATATGGAGGAAACTATTTTCAAAGCACATGTAAGATATCAGCAACATCAAATAAACACAATAAGGACATTTCATTTTTGGGGGGTACTGGCCCTTTAAGGAATAATTTGATGAGTAGTTTTTACTTGCGTCCTTTTTTATCGCTTTTTTTTTCATTCATTCGAGAACCAGTCACCACGATCGCTTCTCTATAACGCTGTCCATTCTGTATTTCTTGCACTCGTCACTGTGCTCTGAGATATTAGAGGTCTGGAAAGAGAAATGTAAAAAATATTACGGAAAGTAGCTTTGAGTTTTGCAGCTGGGAGAAAAAATATTGAAATACATATATTTTAAGCTGAAACTAGGCATTCCCTCGCAGCGCTGCACCAATGTGTCACTTTGCAAAAATCCTTTCTTAAAATAAGTTGTCAGATGTTATTGTAGCCTGTAATCCACTTCCACATCTCGCAGACCTGACAGTGATCACCCTCAGCTTGAGTAACTGACAGAGCAGCCCAAGGCGCCAACTTGCCTTTGTTTTGATTTTATGAAGCATTTTACCTCCAGCATCCTGTTACTCTCTGCCGGGGTGAGCAGGGACAGGAGCATCCTCTGCTAAAATACCTTTATATTATATGGACGTCTATTCCTAAGGACGTCTGTCTTCTAATCACATCGGGCTCACATACGGGGTTATTCAGAGAGCACCGAAACGTCCCCCGCGCTTCCCTGCACTTTGGGGAATCAAAGTTCCCCACCCTGCGGTGAATTCAACATTCACCACAGGGTCCCCGAAGTGCAGGGAAGTGGCTGCTGATTGCCACGCCAACCTGCCGCAAACCTGTCACCTGCCGCAGCCAACCCGCCGCACATCCAACGCAAACCCGCCGTAGGGCCGCCGCCAATCACAGAGCCGACCAGCCGCAGTAGAAAGCCAACAAGTTGCCGGACGGGTAGAAAGAAAAAAAAAAGGTTGAAAGTGGCAAAATCTAAACGCTGTTTTCAATAAACGAAAATGCCTGGAATTTACATATAAGATCCTATGAATAATAATAAAAAGGTCTGTTACAGAAAAAACGAAAAAACACTAAAAATAAACAGGGAAAAAAATCCTGAAAAATGCTTAAAATATCCCCAAAAAACTAAAAATAAAGAGACTTTTACTGCAGAATATTATAATGAACGGTTTATTAGATATTGGATTAAAACGGGAATATTTTTAACATTGAAGCCTATGGGATTCGCCTGAATAAAGCTGCCGAATGAAACCACTGAACAGTAGGGCATTTCACTGACATTTCTCTGCTGTTCGGTGTCTGTGGGGGATTTCACTGCCGTCGAACAGGCACCGTAATTGCTGCCGGTTTGCCACAATTTGGCGAACTGCCTAATCTCTGAATAGCCGAATGGCCCCGAAATGTCACCGTATGGGGAAACTCGCTGTTCGGTGCCATTTCGGGGCCTGATCGGCTCTTTGTGAGTAACCCCTATAGATTCAATGGGAGAGAATAAATTACCAATTATTGTAATCACTTTTCACATATAGAGATGCAAAATCTATTTTTATGGGGTGTATACATTTGTTTTGGGTTTTGATAAACAGCAGTAAGCGCACAGGGGTTTATTTGTGTTTAAAAGTGGTTAAATAAATTTTTTTATTTTCTCTTTTTTGGTGATTTTACTCACCTTTTCTCCCTCGCTGTGCGCAGCTCCTGCTCTTCGGCTCAGGGACTCCCGAACATGGAAGTCCCTGAAGATATTCTGTGCAATTCGTGCTCCTATGTATCGTAGGACTTGCAAATTGCGCAGCACTACGGGGCGACCGCACTTTACTTCTGCAAGATCCGTAGCACCTGCGCAGAAAGTTGGATCGGAGCTGCGCGCGCGTTCCAATGCATCTGCTGCCTGTCTGAGAACGCTCACAATCGCAAGCAGTCTCAGAGTGTGACGTCAGCATGCTGTCTGTGTGCCGACATCACTATATCACGATATGGTGACCTGCAACCGGGAAATTAAAACTCCCGGCTGCTGGTGACATTGGGTGGGGTGGAGGAAACTCCAATAGAAAGTGTTTTAAACTCACTATCAGATCTTATTCCACCTCTTGCTGCCACCTCTTGTCTAGGGTAGCCGAGAAGGCACAATAGATCCCCTGCAGCCTTGTCTACACATTCCCTCAACCCCTGCACCATCGCTTCTTCACTTCTGATTTATCCTATACCACAACTGTAAAGCAAAACTTGCCATAAGATTTTCATAAATGTTGCATCATGGGAAAACTCCACAAAATGGAAACGGCAGATAAAAAATAACCTAACTTATTTTTTCATTTTATGTGCAATTACTTCAAACAAAGGAATAAAACAGCAGCATGTGTTTTATAATGTAAGAGTGGGGGTTCAATGGAGGCGCTAGTGAATTTGTGTAAGGTTTTTAAAGGATTATGTTGTGCAGCCGACAAGGATTATAGCACAAAACCTCGACAAGAATGTGCAGAATGATAGAGCAGAGACGAGGGGGGGTCCAAGTGGCGCAGACTCTTAAGTGAGTGGTCAGTACAAGCTTGTTCTAATGTGGTCAAAAGGGACCTAAGTACAAATAGTATGCCTTCTGTTAGAAGGTGAAAAAAGAGAAGAACAGTACCTATTCATGTACAGGGAGGCATTTAAAGTGCTAATATAAAGTGCAAATGAATAAAGTGCAAATGAGATGGTAAAAATGCTAGTGCAAAGTATATAAAGGTCAAGGATGAATTCTTGACAGAGTTCTGGCCCAGTATATGGAGAGTTTGGTTCAGACCGTATGGGAATACGGTGAGGATGTCCACTGGAGTAGTCCGGAGGGTATGGCAGTCTTCCTAGGGTCCGGTCCTCACCTAGGTCAGTGTGTGGAGCCTCGGTACCGGCTCTGGTGTGAAGCGCCTTGGGCCTAAATGAGGGTGGCCTCTGCCCTTCTTTGCCGTTGTTCCTGGGTGACCCTTCGTTTCTTTTCCTTGCTGGTTGCCCGATTATCTCAGGTACAAAAGAGGGAGAATCCTAATAGCGCAATATGCAGCTGTTTGCAGAAATAAATTTAAAACAGAGGTAGAGAAGGCAAACTCACCGATGATGGAGCCTTTAGATACAGGCTCAACTCTAGGGCATGTGGTACTGCTACGGTGGGTACCTGCACCTCTTTCCACAGCGGGTGTTCCCTTATGTTCCTCTCGTTGATAGATGGTTCCTTTGTAAAAAAAAAAAAAAAAAAAAAAAAAAAAAAAGAAGGCTGCTTTGTCAGCCGAAACGCGTACTCTGTGCGAACCCCTCACCCTTTAACTGTATTTTAACCCTTTGCTTATTAAATATTTTTAATTTGTACCTCAATCTCTCCATTTATTTATTTATTTACTATTGGTCACCTGGAGACCCAACAACAGCTTTAGCTGTATATGCCAAACCACCCTTTTTTTACAAAGGAACCATCTATCAACGAGAGGAACATAAGGGAACACCCGCTGTGGAAAGAGGTGCAGGTACCCACGTAGCAGTACCACATGCCCTAGAGTTGAGCCTGTATCTAAAGGCTCCATCATCGGTGAGTTTGCCTTCTCTACCTCTGTTTTAAATTTATTTCTGCAAACAGCTGCATATTGCGCTATTAGGATTCTCCCTCTTTTTGTACCTGAGATAATCGGGCAACCAGCAAGGAAAAGAAACGAAGGGTCACCCAGGAACAACGGCAAAGAAGGGCAGAGGCCACCCTCATTTAGGCCCAAGGCGCTTCACACCAGAGCCGGTACCGAGGCTCCCACACTGACCTAGGTGAGGACCGGACCCTAGGAAGACTGCCATGCCCTCCGGACTACTCCAGTGGACATCCTCACCGTATTCCCATACGGTCTGAACCAAACTCTCCATATACTGGGCCAGAACTCTGTCAAGAATTCATCCTTGACCTTTATATACTTTGCACTAGCATTTTTACCATCTCATTTGCACTTTATTCATTTGCACTTTATATTAGCACTTTAAATGCCTCCCTGTACATGAATAGGTACTGTTCTTCTCTTTTTTCACCTTCTAACAGAAGGCATACTATTTGTACTTAGGTCCCTTTTGGGACCACATTAGAACAAGCTTGTACTGACCACTCACTTAAGAGTCTGCGCCACTTGGACCCCCCCTCGTCTCTGTGTTTTATAATGTGCTTTATAATATGCTTTATAAGGTAGGTTCGCTGACATTTCGGTGCCCTCTCTTTCCCCGCACTTCGGGGAATCAATGTTCCCCACACTGCTTTGCATTCAGCATTCGCCACAGGGTCCCTGGAGTGGAGGAAAATACCCGCCGCAAACCTGCCGAACGCCTGCCCAAAACCCACTGAAAACTCGCCGGAGCCACCCCAAAAAACACGCTGAACACGACGGAAAAAGCCGGCGAGCCGCCGATCACAGCGCAGAGCATCCGCCGGAAAAAGCCGACAAGATGACGAACAGCGTAAAAGTAAACACGATTGAAAGTGTCAAAATTGAAACGCTGTTTGCAAAAAAAACTACTGAACGAAAATGTTTGGAATTTAGACATAAGATTCTATGAATGATAATAAAAATGTCTGTTACAGAAAAAAGAAAAAACGCTTTAAAAAAAAATGGGGAAAAAATTCCCGAAACAATCCCGAAAATTGCCTAAACGATCCTAACAAATCGATAAATAAAGAGACGTTTTGCAGCAGAATAAAATAATAAACGGTTTATTAGATATTGAATAAAAACTGGAATATTTTTAACATCGATGTCTATTGGATTCGCCTGAATAAACCTGCCGAATGAAAACACTGAACAGCAGGGCACTTCGGCAACTTTTCTCTGCTGTTTGGTGTCTGTGAATAGATTAACCATTGCTTCACTATGGGGGATTTCACTGCCGCCGAACAGGCACCGTGCTTGTTGGCAGTTCGCCAAAATTTGGAAAACTGCCTCCTCTCTGAATAGCCGAATGGCCCCGAAATGTCACTGTACGTGGAAATTCACTGTTCAGTGACATTTCGGGTTCAGATCGGCTCTCTCTGAATAACCCCTATGGTGTTTTATAATGTGCTTTATAAGGTGTTTTATAATGTGCTTTATAAGGTGTTTTATAAGGTGGCTTTATAAGGTATTTTATAATGTGCTTTATAAGGTGTTTTATAAGGTGGCTTTATAAGGTATTTTATAATGTGCTTTATAATGTGCTTTATAAGGTGCTTTATAAGGTGTTTTATAAGGTGCTTTATAATGTGCTTTATAAGGTGTTTTATAAGGTGGTTTTGTGTAAGGCGCAAGTAATCTAGTTACAGCATATGTTAGTGGTGGTGTCCCTTTAAAGCATAGCCCTGTGACTTTTGATCGTCTGACACATAACCCTTGATACCTGTTGCTGCTGTCACCTGTTTCTTCAACCCTTGCACAGGTAAAGCTTTAACCGAACCTGCTTCACATCCACATATCTTGGAATAATCAAGCTGTGACCGCCTGGGAAATGCAGAATCGGAATGCTGTTCTGATTCAGCCGGCTTAATAATGTTTCCAGGCAGCGATGTATAACGGAGGACGAGGATATAAATCTGCAAGACAAGAAAACACAAAATATAAACCACTAATAATGCTCATTTATCTGGGGACAGCCGGCGATGCATCATGGGAAACGTAGGCCACAGCAGCTGCAGCGTCTGAAAAGTCTTAACCGCTTCAGGCTGTTTTGTGATGTAACATTTTACTCTGTGTTATCTTTACATCATTTTACAAGAATGTCCCTTAAATGTGACCTCATACTGTATCCCAGCTGTATGAACTGTATGTAAGGGGCAGAAAACGGATTATTTCATTTCTAGGGGTTATTCAGAGAGAGCCGATCTGGCCCTGAAATGTCACCGAACAATGAATTTCCCTGTATGGTAACATTTCAAGGCCATTTGCCTATTCAGAGAGCTGGCAGTTCACCAAATTTTGGCGAACTGCCAGGAAGTACCGGCTGGCTGGAGTAGAGGTAACATCACTGCTCTGCATGGAGAGAGCCTGTGGAGACATGGGTTCAATCCTGATGAGCACCTCTCCAGTAAGGTCGGGTGCACGCAGGACGTTTTCTTTAACGCACATTACGTGCGTTAAAGAAAACCAGCGTCGCACTCGACGCCCGCCCACCCCCCCTCGCGCGATCTTTCATAGGAGGATAGCGGAGCCCCGTCGACGTAAATCCTAGCGCATCGACAGTGATGGAGAGTCTCTTAGACATATGGTTCTTAGATGGGCTACACAGGGTTTGGTAAGGGCCAGGGCCCCTGGGAGCCACTGGACCCTGAGCATATCATGGGCTGTCCCCCCTGATGGCAGCCCTGGCAGGCAGGCAGGAGCAGGGTCAGAAAGATACAGGGCGGTATAGGACACCCCAGTGAGATAAGGGGCTAAGAGATCAATCATATCATTGCCTATGGTAATGTCTTATGATCATGTTTATCTGATGGGGATAACTTGATGGAGACGTACACACTGTGATGGTCCAGTATGACATCCAATAACTGCACCCAGTTTTTCCTCCTTGTATCACCACTTGTATTCACAGCACTCACACAAGACAGACTGCATGGCTCCTTCCCCTCTGCTGTCCCACCCAACCCTCCCCATCCACCCTCCCACCCAGGGCAGGTCTATAATTTCAGGTCTTTCTTCCAGCTGTCTCCACTTCTCTCTCTAATTACTCTCACTAAGCCCAGGCTTCTGGTTCTTCCTATGCTGCCCCGCTAACTATCTTTACATCCCCTCAGCTCCTATCTGTTTCACCTACCCCAGTCCCTTAGATTGTAAGCTCATGGGATGTCTGACTGAGCACTTGATTAAGTGCAGTACTACCTGGGCAGTTATCCTACGGGCAGGGTCATCTATCATGTACGTCTCCTATTTGTGCTCCCTTATTTTAAAGCGCTGTGGAATATGTTGGCGCTGTATAAATATAATAATAATAATCACCAGAGAGTGGACAGACATATCACTGCCCTCTTCTACTTTTATTCTTTAGTATTATTATTTTCTTTTATTATTATCACTTTAAACACATTGTTTTCGGAAAGGAATTACAATAACAAATTGGGACAAATCTACGGAAATTACCTGCAAAAGAAAATGTGAAAAATGAATGGAAAGGAGAGGTATAGAGGGAGAAGGTGAGTTCACGTCAGAGCGCTTTGTAAAACCCGTGCGCTCATTGACACAGAAAAACATAACAGCTTGTTTTTGTTTAAAAAGATTAAAGATCGCCCCTTTTTCTTGTAGTTTAGGTTCGGGACGCGTTAGGTAATCGCTTGCGCGTGACAACTTTTTACGCGGCGTTGAAAGATGTAAACAACTGCAGAAGTCCTGGAGGCGATCTGTCAGCCGAACAAACGAGGCCTGCGCTGCCGAAAGCTCAGGGTAAACAGCGCATTGTTACGGTATTCAACGTTAACAATGCAATGCAATAAGAATTAACCCTGAACACACAGTGAAAAGACACACTTTGTAATAATAAAAAATGTATACACCAGGCATAGGGCCTTTCCCAGTGTCCTTCTCTTTTCACAAAGCGCAGCTGCGATGGAGTCCATCAATAATGTATAGAGAAACTGTCAGCCGTTTCCTCACCTTTTATTACCCAGCTGAAAAACCAGCAAGTGTATTATTTCCCGAGTGAATTCAGTGTGTTCCCAAGTGAGTTCCTGATGTATTACACATTATATATATATATATATATATATACAATGTGGCAGGATGGTTGAGTCAGTTATTCAGCATCCAGGCCTTGCAGCAGGCTTTATGACATGACAGATAATCAAAACAAATAAAATCCTACTCCACTTCGGAAACTTACCTAAAGATCCCTTGACAGTTTATTCGGCAGCTAACCTGTATCCTGTAGATTCAATAATATGGCAAAATAAAGGCAACATCACATAGTTTGCACCTGATTCCAACCAAGCCGTTACGCTTACGGCTCTAGCTGTTTCCCATAGCTAACATATGCAGCACGCAAAATTTCAGATTATTTTGGAATTCGAAGATATCAGATTCCAAAATCATTGGAATCAGCTGATTCGGAATGTCACCAAAATCTGCTATATTTGACCGTTTCTGATATTCGGAAACTTTATATATAAAATACATAAAAAAATTGATAGGGGGCTAGGGTTAAGGCTAAAAGGTGAAACTCGGGAGAACTGGCAGGAGAAGAAAACAATCAAGACCAACTAGCCGATTTGGAAAGTGAGATAAGTGGGAGAATTTTTTGGTTATTTTGATCTAGAATTTTCACTTCTCCTGACAGTTCTCCTGAGTTTCACCTTTATTGATAGACCTGTAGGGTTAGGGTTGCAATTTATGTGTGTTATATTACTAGGGCGAGGGTTAGGATTAGGATAGGGCTATGGTCAAGGTGATAGTTTCTGTGTTTTACATGATTAAGGTTATAGTTTACGTGTGTTATATTTTTAGGGTCAGGGCTAGGGTTAGGGTTACAGTTTATGCATGTTATATGGTTAGGGCTAGGGTTACAGTTTCGGTGTATTTTATTTTTAGGGTTAGGGCTAGAGTTAGAGCTAGGGTTATTGTTTGTATGTGTTATAGTATTAAAATCAGGGCTAAGGTTAGGATTAAGGCTAGGGTTAGGACTAGTTTTAAGGTTAGGTTAAGGCTGGATTATGGTTATTGGTTTTTTTTTTGTTTGTTTGTTTGTTTTTTACTATACTAATTAAATCAGAATTTTTCCGATTATATTTATATCTGGCCAATCGTCTGATATGATTTTCTGTTCAGCGATTGCAGGATTCAATCTGTATCTCCCTAAGGGAATCCTTAAAATCTGTCCTGTTAGTAGATCTTGCAGGCAGGTTTGGATAGAGCTGCCGGAATCAAAAAGCCCGGCAGCTGTCTCTAAGCCTTTTTTGTCCTCTTTATATTGTATGTGAAAAAATCCTGATTATTAATAAATCTGGAGCTGCTGATACACAGCTAATTAAAGGAAACCGTCAATGCGCAGCGAGACGGAATCTCCTGTCCTAACAAAGACTTTGCTTTACGTATCCATCCCTAACACGTGACATTTATTCCGTAAGGAGCCTTTCATTTCAATTCCTTTAATGCACCTGCCTGTTATACGGCACAAGGACACGCATTACATCATGTCTAATTAGCACATAGGATAATTATACATTTTTACCCATCAATATGTTTTGTAAACTGGAACTCCCGAAGGATTGAAAATTCCGTCTTGGAATGAAAATGAAAAGGTTAGTGTGGAATCACACGTGAAGACCTTCCTTTCTTTTCTGAAATAACCGATGCTCTGCTCGACGATAAACGGCAAACGTCCTTTAAGACAGAGAACCTCGTCTTTAACAGTTCGCTCGCCGGAGAGGCCGGCAGAGCGCTGGCAACCCGCACTCCGCTCGGGCAACAGAGAGTTAATGTTACGCAGGAGCCAAAAGCTATTTTTCAAGAGCTGGATTAACATAATGCCTGAGCGTATCAATACAGAAGATTGAATTGAATAATACGGCCATTATATCGTACCCGAGAATGATGAAAAGAAAACTAATTTGCGCTGTAAAGGCAATTTATATAAAAGCATTGCAATAAAAATCTGCTAATACATCTACATAACCCGCAGGAGAAGCTAGCGCCGACGTCTCATGAGATCAGTGAGGGATTGCATTAAATAAAAAACACTATGTATTTTAGGAGAGTAAGTACAGACTTGACGGATGAGTAATCCACGGAAACCTAAGCACATCGCCGGCTCAGATTTCCTAATCAACACCTTTCAATACGCAACGTACGTATGACTCTGTAATGGTCTTTTCCCAGCTTCACGGATTGGCCGCGTGAATGGAGGTTGACAGTCCGAGGACTCCTCTAAGATGGCAAGACAAAGGAATGACTATCAAGTGTCTGTGAATGGAAGTGGCTCCACTGAATGCTTTCCCTACAAAGGCTGAAAGGGATTATGGGCAGATAAAGTGAAAAGAAAGGACGCCGGTTTAATTGTAGTAGCCGGACGGCCGAGCACTTTATCTGGGCTCCCAATTGGTGACTCTGAGGTGACCTTGTCTATTGACGTCGTGGAATCTTGTGGGAACCTTCGATTCTACAAAGTAGCTGCTGAATGCGTCTGGGACCCACGGAGAGCAGTGAATATTCGCATCCCCTGAAACCCTAAAACCAGCCGATACATTGGGAACGAAAGCTAAAGGGGGTTACTCAATAACCACCAGTGTTTGCCGAAGTTGCAAAGACCGGAACAAAGTCCACGGTGCGCAATGGCAACAAACCTCGGCATTTCGAAAAGGGGAATTCAAACGACGGCTTCGTTGGGGAATCTTCTCCTGCCGCTGCTTGGATTGCCCTTTTTGTGCGGCTCGAGGTTTGTCTCTGTTGCAACAGTGGCGATTTTTGCAATATTTCGCAATTTTGGCAAACACCGTTAGATCGTGAACACCCCTCTAAGTGTCTGTTAGACTTGTGCACCGATTTTTTTTTCGGTTCGATTCGGTTCGTTCGGATTTTGTAAATTTTCGGTTCAGCTCGTTTCGGCCGATTTCCATTTAGGTTCGTTTCGGTTCGTTTTTCGTATCAACATTTTTTTCGTGATTTCGGAAATTTTCGTGATTTCGGAAATTTTCGTGTTTTTCGGAACGTCTGATCTCCTCGTTTCAAAGTGTCTATTCGTTTTGACGTAAACTAATCGTTTTTCGGATCCGATATTTCTGTCGATACGATACGATACGATACGATTTCTCATGTTTTACAAGAAGGATACATTGAGATTTCTCTGGTTTTACAAGAAGGATACATTGAGATTTCTCTGGTTTCCCGGGAAGGATACATTGAGATTTCTCTGGTTTCCCAGGAAGGATACATTGAGATTTCTCTGGTTTCCCAGGAAGGATACATTGAGATTTCTCATGTTTTCGGGGAAGGATACATTGAGATTTCTCATGTTTTACAAGAAGGATACATTGAGATTTCTCATGTTTTACAAGAAGGATACATTGAGATTTCTCTGGTTTCCCGAGAAGGATACATTGATTTCTCTGGTTTCCCAGGAAGGATACATTGAGATTTCTCATGTTTTTCGGGGAAGGATACATTGAGATTTCTCATGTTTTACAAGAAGGACACATTGAGATTTCTCTGGTTTCCCAGGAAGGATACATTGAGATTTCTCTGGTTTTCCGGAAGGATACATTGAGATTTCTCATGTTTGACAAGAATGATACATTGAGATTTCTCATGTTTTACAAGAAGGATACATTGAGATTTCTCTGGTTTCCCGGGAAGGATACATTGAGATTTCTCTGGTTTCCAGGAAGGATACATTGAGATTTCTCATGTTTTCCGGGAAGGATACATTGAGATTTCTCATGTTTTACAAGAAGGATACATTGAGATTTCTCTGGTTTCCCAGGAAGGATACATTGAGATTTCTCATGTTTTCCGGGAAGGATACATTGAGATTTCTCATGTTTTACAAGAAGGATACATTGAGATTTCTCATGTTTTACAAGAAGGATACATTGAGATTTCTCTGGTTTCCCGGGAAGGATACATTGAGATTTCTCTGGTTTTACAAGAAGGATACATTGAGATTTCTCATGTTTTACAAGAAGGATACATTGAGATTTCTCTGGTTTCCCGGGAAGGATACATTGAGATTTCTCATGTTTTCCGGGAAGGATACATTGAGATTTCTCATGTTTTACAAGAAGGATACATTGAGATTTCTCTGGTTTCTCAGGAAGGATACATTGAGATTTCTCTGGTTTTACAAGAAGGATACATTGAGATTTCTCATGTTTTACAAGAAGGATACATTGAGATGGAAATGATACAAAATTACAGAATCAGCAATATAACCAAAAAATACGTTGTCCGAAATTACTGAAATGGAACCGAAATCAGGAATGGAGCCGAAATCATGAGTGGAACGAAAATGAATTTCGATTTTACACATTTCTAGTCCATTCGAAAATTCCGAAAAGTTTTCGTTTCGGTTCGGAAATTTGTTCGGATATGCCGTTTTCAGAACCGAAAATTTTCGGAAAATCGGCAGAATCCGAATGCAGGAATCGGGAAATTTCGTGAAAATTCCAAAATCCCGAAACGCACATCCCTAGTGTCTGTGTGACCCCAAGTGGTCAGGCCATGTGGAGTGCCTCCCTTCCTTCTCCCCCGTCCCTCGGATGTTATTTTTGGAAAAATCTCGATGTGACGCAAAGGACTTTCCTCTGACCATACGCACATCACGAGGCAACCGGTATTTTGAATTTTCCATCTGCCGGTCACCAACTCGGTCACCGATGATGTCAGCACTGATGACATCATCCTGTCTCTGAACGCTCACAGTAGAGCGCGTCCTGGCAGACAGGAGCAGATGGATTGGCTCCGTGTGTGCGCACCACTCTATCGTTCTGCGCAGTCACTATAGACATTGCATACAAAAAGCTAATTCTGAGCGACACGCAATTTGCGCCTCATACGCACTGAAAGTCGTGTACGTATGCAAATTGCATTAGAGAGCTGCAGGGACTTCTGCATTTTGGAAGCCCTGAGCTGAAAAGGATGTGCAGCGCCAAACGAGAAACAGAGATTGAAATCACCTAAGCTAAAATAAATAAACATAATTGGGCGGATGGTATCAGCAAAGGGCTGCCAGATCGGCCATGTTTTCCTGAACACCGAAAATGTATTAACGCTGATGGGCAGCGTATGAAAAATGCCACCCCGTAGGATGTAGAATCTGGAACGGAGATTGCGAGCCTGGTCTTTTTGCCCAACATCGGTGCGCGACCTTACAAATGTTCTACTGGATGAATGGGAAAATAACCCACAGAACCCCCCCCCCCCAAAATCTTATAGAAATTCCTCCCAGGAGAGTGGATGCTGCTATAGCTGCAAAGGGTGGGACCAACTCCATATTAATGCAATGTCATAAATGTCCCTGTTGGTGTAACGGTCAGGGGTCTCAACACTTTTGTCCATTTACAGGGTTATTCAGAGAGAGACAATCAGATTTTTTTTTACCACATTCGTCAGCTTGTCGGCTTTTTCCGACGGCTGGTCTGCGCCGTGATCGGCGGCTCGTCATTTTTTCCCGACATGTTCGGCATGCTTTTTGCGGCGGTTCCAGCGGGTTATTGGTGGTCGACATTTCGGTGCTCTCTGAATAACCCCCATAGTATATATATATACCTATCATAATTAATTTACATCTTTCAACACATTCTAAGGAAGGTATGATATGCATTTTCCAATTAAAGAACATAATAATAATAATAATGTCTTCTTCTGCTGCCGGTCCTTCCTCTTATCTTTATTTCATCTTGATTTCTTAAAGAAACGATTGATGCTGCTGACTAATAAATAATAATAATAGTAATAATAATGATTCACAATTAAATGCCTCTAAATCTGAATAATCCCATTAATACAACAGGAGCGCCAATAGAGGCTGATATACTTATACATATAGACTGGTGTTTGCCCGATACTTTTTGGCAGAACATAGAGCCGTTCTTGCCATTCACCCAATTTATCTGAATTTATGCTGATGTTTTGGGCAAGACATGAAAATGACCACATTGCATCGCCCTATGCGTTTCTTTTATTCCTTTATTTATTAACAGGGTTATGCAAAGAGATACGAATTGCTGGCGAAAGGTAACCGAACAGTGAAATTCAGCGTACGGTTACCTTTCCTGGCCATTCGGCTATTCAGAGAGCAGGCAGTTCGCCAAATCTTGGCGAATTGCCTGCACATACGGTGCCTGTTCGGTGCCTGTTCGAGAGCAGGGAAATCCCCATAGAGAAGCAATGCTTCGGCTATTCAGAGAACACAAACCAGCAAGGGAAAAGTTGCTGAATTGCCCTGTCATTCGTTGGTTTAATTCGACAGGTTTATTCAGGCGAATCCCATAGGCTTCAATGTTAAAAATATTCCCGTTTTAATTCAATATCTAATAAACCGTTCATTTTAATATTCTGCAGTGAAAAGTCTCTATATTTTTAGATTTTTTTAGGATCTTTATGGGATTTTTTGGGATTTTTTTGCAAACATTTTTTTCCGTTTTTTTTGTAAATCATTTTTTTTTACTTTACTTATTTTTTCTGTAAAAGCCCTTTTTATTATCATTCATTGGATTTTATATGTAAATATCAGACATTTTCATTCTGTATTTTCTTTGCAAACAGCGTTTCACTTTTCAAACATTCAAACGTACTGTTTTTTTCTTTTTCACTCCATTCGTCTGCGGCGTCGGCTTTTTCCAGCGGCTGCTCTGCGCTGCTCGGGTTTCTCTGGCGTGTTCGGCGGGGTTAATCCAGATGTTTTTGAGGGTTTCAGGGTGCGTTCGCTGGGTTTTGCGGCGAGTGTTCGGTGGGGTTTGCGGCGACTTTTCCCTGCATTACGACGGCCCTGTGGTGCTTGCCGAATACACCGCAGGGTCGCCGAAATGGGATCGCCAAATCGTACCGAATTGAAGAGAATGAAAAGTCACCGAACGTGCAGTGACTTTTCGATTCTCTTTGAATAACTCTGATATTTTCATTCTGCCTTTATGTAGCGAATCTTGAATGTATCACTTGATGTCCACTTCATCTTCCACTTCAGCTGTGCCATTCTGACAAAACTTGCACTAATCTCATTAAGTACTCAACGAATGCTCATCCCATCCCTTAATGAATTGCGGGTCTCCGGCAATAATTGTTGTGATGTTTTTTCTGCTAAATCCTCTGAGGGTTCTGATACTATTTTTCTCTAATGTGTCACGGCTTCACCAAACAACAACTTTGATTTTCACCCCTTTCTCTAACCATAAGGGTCTATTCGCTAAGCATCGAAAATTCAGCGAACTTTCAGTGCTTTTCACTTCGGCCATTCCATTTCGCCAACAGTACGGCGAATTCACTATTCACCGGATGGTCTCCTCAATGCATCGAAGATGGAGTCACCGGAGCCTCATGAAAAAGTTGGACAACGTCTCCGAAGACCGACGAAAAGCACTGAAGAAAGCCAAAGTGGGCTCGACGAATTCCAACGAAGTGCAAAAAAAGAAACGGAACTCTCCTCTTCTCCTAATAGGTGATTAAACCAATAAAAATGCATTAAAATGTTTGTAAATAATAAAAAAGGTCCATTAACCACTTGACTGCGAAAGATGCGCGCAGTGCGTCGTCTCAATCACTTTCAGAGTGCGGACGACGAGCTGAGCACATCCTTCCTCACTTCACAGCCCGCAAACTGCCATTATTTAGGCTGATCACTGTGGTCTCCCGGTGTGGGCTGACATCTTGGATGACAGTCCCGCCTCCGGGGCCCCTGGCCAGAGTCCTGATGACGCAATGATGTGTGTTTTATTCATCCCTCTACCCCCACCAGAGCAGGGAGAATGTCTGAAGGGAAGGATGGGCTTTGGACCCCTCTCTAACCCTATCACCAATGGCCAGAGAGGAAAGAAAGGCACGGCTAGAAAGGGCACAGTCTGCCTTCTCCAGAGGTGCCTCCCTTTAACCCCATAGGTGCTGGAAGGCAGTCCTTTCCCTGAGGTGGCTGACATCTTGGACGTCAAATATTTGGGGCATATTCTGGAGCTTGTTTGCAAAGGAATTTCATTTGCAATAAACAGAATCCCTTTGCATTGCTCCAGAATTTATCCTAATCGAGTTATACTCGATATCAGGGGGAACAAAGAGGAGCTTTTGAAGAACGAATATGCTTGATCATGGTAGCGAAGGGGTTAAACCAAGGGTCAAGTTGTTGGGGTTACTCATGAGAACGCAGTCCCTCCACTATATTTGCAAAGCGAGCTCAGTTCCCATTGGTCCCATACACTATAAAGCTTGTATTCAGGTGTTCAATCATATCTTTCCCTGTTAAGTCACAATAAATCGCAATAAATCCTTTGGATTCCTGTGTCTCCCGATCCGTGGCCTTTCCAATGATACCAAACATGACTAGGTTTGGTGTAACAGTAAAACAAACATAAATTTTTATTTTTTATTTTTTTTTAAATTGTCTGGGGAGATAATAAAATAGGACTTGAATTGATGTTTAAACATGATGAGCATAAAAGGGTCAAAATGAGCTCAGCGTGCAGAGGTGTAATGGCTCAGCAGTGAAGGGGTTAAAAAGCAAAAACATGTAAAATTTGGGTAATTCTAATCTCAGGACAAAATTTCAAAACTATTTAGCCGGGGTCTTTTTGGCGGTTGTAGATTTTGGGGATTCAGTTTTGAAAAGAGTGTTTTTTTCCATTTGTTCATCATATTTCATAATTTTTTATAGTAAATCAGATATGATGGAAATAATGGGTATCCTTAGAAAGTCCATTTAATGGTGTGAAAAATGGTATATAATACGTACGTGTAGGTTCTGTAAACGAGTAAGAGAAAAATTGGACCTAAGCACAAACAGTGCAGAAACATAAAAACAGCAGCGGGCACTTTCGGACTGACAATCGTAAAACTGGCCGGTCACTAAGGGGTTAAACAAAGTAAACGCTGATGTTAAGAAAATGCACAGGTTTTCGGTTTATTGAATTTGACATGAACAGAGCAGTTTGGCCCATCAAGAAAAGAGAGTAACGCCAACTCCAACGTCCATCCCCATATGCCACGCTGTGTACGCCAACAGAAAAGGGCCCTCAGTGCTCTTTCTATTCAGGTTTCTAAGGGTTAAACTCATTTAAGCTCATTTTTATTCCCATTTAAAACATTTTGATGCCACTTCCATCCTGCTATGGTCACGACACATGTTGGAATAGCAAGGATCCCACACGGGTTTATCCAGCGTATTCCTATCTGGCCATTAGTTTGATGAATAATGGCATTTGTTGGTTAGTTTTCCCGATTCACCCAAGGACGCGGAGTTATCCTCCTGATACTGTTCGACATTAAGCCTTAGTAACATGCGGTAACATTGGCTGAGCTGGAATTTATTCAACACAAAAACTCACTTGTACTTTCATTCGCCGCGTCTCTAATCTTTTCCTTTTTTACCATATTTCCTTAAATCTATAGCGTGACTCAATGCTTTCATTAAGATGCCGACTTTAGGAGAGGTCTCTGAATCACTTCCCTGGACTGTGCGGCTCACAATGAACAGACGAAATGTAGCAACAACCATTCAGCACATATTCACTTAAGGGCTTATTCAGAGCACCAAATTGGCAACCGAATTGCACTGAACGGTGAATTTCCCCGTATGTCACAATTTCGGGGTCATTCGGCTATTCAAAAAGCTGCTGATTCACCAAATATTAGCGAACTGCCAGCGAAATATGGTGACCTCCGGCGGCAGTGAACTCCCCATAGAGAAGCAATGGTTAGTCTATTCACAGACACCGAACAGCAGAGAAAAGTTGCCGAAGTGCCCTGCTGTTCGGTGGTTTGATTCGGCAGGTTTATTCAGGCGAATCCCATAGGATTCGATGTTAAAAAAAATCCCAGTTTCTATTAAATATTTAGGGTCAAATTACAATCCAAGCGTTAAAACGCAGGCACAAGGGAGGAAAAACTGCGCCCGCGTTTTAATGCTGGATTACAATGCAGGCACAAACAATGCTGCCTGCATTGTTATCGCGCAGTAAAATCAGGGATGCTCGTGGCAGCAGCGAGCATCCACACAATGGAGTCCATAGGACTCCATTGAGTTCCCCCTGCCGGTCACATGACCAGCCGGATCTCGCTTTGCGCAGGGATCCAGCCGGACGGAAGAGGCGGTCGGAGCCGCGGGACAGGAAGTGAGTATACGCTTCTGTTTTTTTACTTTTAGGCTGGTGTTAACGAGTTCTGCAGAAGCGGAATCTGTTATCACCAAGTCCAGGCTGTGGTTAACTTTCCGCTAACCAGAGCCGGACGTTAATCAGCGCTGGGACTTTGTAATCCTAACGCTGATTAACACTTTGCGCTCCCCATGTTAAGTATAGGGAGCGCAAAGTGCAGTAACCTGGCGCTGAAAAGCACAAGATACCAAACGCAACGGGTTACTTAACCCGTTTGCGTTTGGATTGTAATATGCGGTAAACACCGTGGCTAACGTTTATGCTCACGCAAGTGAGCGTTAACGTTTGCGGGAAGAATGTAATGTAGCCTTAATTCATTTGCATCAAAGAGACTCTTTATTTTTTATTTTTTTTAAAAAGTAGGCGTTTTTCGGGGGGGGGGTTTCGTCAAAAGTTTTGATTCCGATTCTTGTTTTTTCTGTAACAGACCTTTTTATTATTATTCATAGAATCTTACATATTATTTTCAGGCATTTTCATGATTACATTTTTTTAAAACGCCTTTTAAAAGTTGCTTTTTTTGGGGGTATTTTTTACCCTTGATCGGCAGCTGGTTGGCTTTTTTCGGAGGCATTTGGTAGTCTTTTCGGTGGATCGTCAGATGCATTCTGCAGTTTATCGGATGCATTCGGTGGTTTTTCATCAGGGTATCGAATCTATTCAGCAGTTTGTGGATGCTGCCAATGCGGTTCCCCAGAATAAACCTGCCAAATGAAAACACTGAACAGCAGTTCGGCAACTTTTCACTGCTGTTCAGTGTCTGCGAATAGATTAACCATTGCTTCTCTATGGGGGATTTCACTGCCGTCGAACAGGCAGTGTTGCATTTTTTTTGGGGTTGCATTTTTTTGGGGTATTTTTTACTCTTGTGCGGCGGCTGGTTGGCTTTTTTCAGAGGCGTTCGGCAGTCTGTTCAGTGGATCGTCAGATGCATTCTGCAGTTTATCGGATGCATTCGGTGGTTTTTCCTCGGGGGACCGAATCGATTCAGCAGTTTGAGGATGAGGCCGATGGTTTTTCAGCGGTTTATCCGATCGATTCAGCGTTTTATCAGATGTGTTCGGTGGATCTATTTGGCGCACTTCGGGGACCCTGCGGTAAATGCTGAATTCACCGCAGGGTCGGCAAATTGAACTCACCGAACGACAGAGCACCGAAATGTCACAGAAATGTCTCTGAATAACCCCCTTATGTATAAAGAGGAGTTGTATTAAGCCCAAGATTTTACAGAAAACCCCTGCAGAGATCAGTGTTTTTTTTGGGAAAATCATTTTTAATAAAATATACAGTAAGAAATATTTGGGAATATCTCCAATGTATTCCTTACTGTAATAACCTACTTGACAAGCAGATGTCGCCGTCTGCTGGTGAAAAGGAGTTACTGCAGTTCTGGTCTCCGTGTAGTATCAGCTGGGGAGATGTCATTAGGACACATTCCCCAGCTTGATTCAAAAAGTGTTGGCACCTCGGGCATCATACCCACCGTGCTATAACGTAAGGGGCACCAAAGCTTGAGCCCAAATGCAAATTAAATTAATTTGCAATAAACAAAATCCCTTTGCTTTTCTCCTGCCGAACACCATATCGTCTATATTTGATAACGGAGCACCAAGAGATACCTTGCTGATTGAATATAGTTGATCTTGGCGATGAAGAGGTTAAAACATTTTTACAAAACGTGGTTTACCTCCTTTTGATCTTAAGCTCGTTCCAGACATAAAACATCTTCCTGACTAATTTTTCATGGCCACAAAACAAGGCAAAAAATAAATAAATACTCGCACGAGTGTGACATTTGCGGGGGAAAAAAATTCCAAAATATGACACGGCGCCCAAAGGGTGAAGACTTTGGCGTCACAGTCGAAGGCAAAATCTGAAACTGGGAAATGTATTTGCTGATTCGATGCAAGGTGAATCATAAGGGTCAATCTATTAATTAAACAGAATCTTTTAAAAGATTCTCACTGTGCATGAAAAAAATATATCTTTTACTCTTCACCCTAGTTTCTTATCTTAATATATCATTAAATGACACTTATTACAGAGGTCTGTGTGACTTTGAGTTAGAAGCATTCTGTGTTTTAAATGCCATTGTGATAAAAACCCAAGTAATGGCCAGTCTCTGGCTCTATATGTATCTGATGCAGCTGGTTTGATAACTTAGAGCCCACGTTCATGTGTCATCTCCATCATCCCAGTCACTGTTTCTCTAATGTGTTTAAATCTGTCACGGTCCCCCCTGACATGGGTTCACTCTACTTGTTCCATCCTTGTATTAGGGATGTGAGTTTCGGGTTTCGGAATTTCGGAATTTTCACGAAATTTCCCGATTCGTGCATTCGGATTCAGCCGATTTTACGAAAATTTTCAGATCCGAATTTTCCGAAAACTTTACGAAACGAAACGAAAATATGTTCGGAATTTTCGAATGTACTAGAAATGTATAAAATCGAAAATTATTTCGGCTCCATTCCTGATTTCGGTTCCATTTCAGTAATTTCGGACAACATAATTTTTGGTTATATCGCTGATTCTGTAATTTTGTATCATTCCCATCTCAATGTATCCTTCTTGTAAAACATGAGAAATCTCAATGGCAGAATTATCGTATCGACAGAATTATCGTATCGACAGAAATATCGGACCCGAAAAACCATTAAAAACGAATAGACACTTTGAAACGAGGAGAACAGACGTTCCGAAAAACACGAAAATTTCCGAAAATTACGAAACAAAAGTCGATACGAAAAAGAAACGAAAACGAAACGAGCCGAAACGAAAATTTGCAAACTACGAACGAACCGAACCGAATCGAACCGAAAAAAAAATCGGTGCACAAGTCTACCTTGTATACTTATCCCTCTCCCCGAAACATATCAAGAAAACTAAAACCGTACCTGTCATGAAACCCAGGCTGTTTACCTCTACCTAGATCTCTACCTCGAATGACAGGTAGGGTCATTGGATTGGGAAAGTACACAGCTGAAAGTCACACTCCGTAATATTTGGTTGTGACGCCTTTTGCTGTGATGTGATCGTGGAACACATTCGCCGCACCATCGTGTCGATAATCTCATGCGATGTCACAGCATTTAATGGCATCCAGAGTCACATTAATTTGTGGCCAAGATTATGGGAGAGTCGCGGCGCCGCGTAAAGTCTTCTCCAGCACATTATCCCAAATATTCTCAATGGGGTTAAGAACTGGACTGTGCGGTGGCCAATCCATGTGTGAAATGATGTCTCATGCTCCCTGAACCACTCTTGCACAATTTGATCCCGATGAATCCTGGCATTGCCATCTTGGAATATGCCCGCTGTGCCATCAGGGGAGAAGAAAAACCATTGATGGGAAAACTGCTCAATCAGTATATTCAAGGAGTCACATGACCCCATTTTTGGGCACGTAACGTTGCTGAACCATGAGCTGATCAACTGAAGCAACCCCAGACCATCGCATGCTTGTACGGTAGGTGGTGACTTTTTTATGGCCAGTCATTGTATTTTACTCGTATATTTATATCAGTATATCAGTTCAATACGTTTTTTACCAGGGCTCAAAATTTCAAGTCCCAAGCTACTAGCCAGGCCTTAAGAGTTACTTGCCACTAGTTGCTCCACCTAACCTTTATCCTGCCCTGCCTGCATCTGCATTTCCACTCGCCCTCATGTAATTTCCACTCGCCAAATGCGAGTAAGCGAGTGGAAATTTTGAGGCCTGTTTTATACCATCCTACCTCAAAATCGACTATCTGTGACTATCCAGATCGCCAAATCACATTCAAGCAACTTCAACACCACCGATGTTTTAACCAGTAGCACAGCTTCCCTCTGGGGCTTCCAATATTTACTTGTATCTTTTAACGATCTTTCCTGTTAATCAAAGTTAAAACAAACAATAATGAATATTTAATTCCTCGGGTTAAACACGCGAAGGCATATAGCGGCTGTCACTCACGTAAATAATTCATCAAACGTATTCTTATTAATAATTGATACACTTTCAGAACACAATTCTCTAAACAAATATACTGTATACTTGACACATTTTATATGTTATCACTTCAGTCTAGTTCTTGCGCATCTTGCAGGTTGATTCTTTGATGTCTTGCTATCATATTGGAAGTCAAGACGAAGGTGACATGTAAGGAATTATAAGAAGCCACAAAAATACAAAAATATGTAGAAAAACACAAAAAGGAAGTTAATAAACAAGTTGGAAACGGATCCAATGGAGCTGAACTGGGGAATACGACGGGAAGTCCAATTTAAGGACAAAATAAATCTCATAATGACGCTAACTCTATATTTTTACAAAGAAAGCCTAATCTTTCTAATACGTCTAAAAACATTGATATCCCACAGATGATCATCGAGACACAAGAGGGGTTATTCAGAGAGCACTGAAATGTCACAGACATTTCGGTGTCCTCTCGTTCCTCACGACTCGGGGGAATCAAAGTTTCCCACCCTGTGGTGTATTCAGCAAGCACCGCAGGGCCCCCGGAGTGCAGGGAAAACCCGCCTCAAACCTGCCGAAAACCCACCAAAAACCCGCCAGAAAAACCACGCCGAACACGATGGAAAAGCCATCGAGCCGCAGATCACAGCGCAGAGCAGCCGCCGGAAAAAGCCGACTAACAGACAAACGGGGTAAAAAGAAATAAAAAACAGTACGTTTGAAAGTTTTTTTAAATTGAAACGCTGTTCGCAAAAAACTACTGAATGAAAATGCCTGGAATTTACATATAAGATCCAATGAATGATAATAAAAAGGGCTGTTAAGGAAAAATAAAAAAACTATTAAAAAAAAAAACAGAAAAAAGATTTTGCAGAAAAAAATTCAAAAAATGCCTAAAAGATCCTAAAAAATCTAAAAAAAAAAAGAGACTTTTTGCTGCAGAATAAATTAATAAACGGTTCATTATATATTGAATAAAAACGGGAATATTTTTAACATTGAAGCCTATGGGATTCTCCTTAATAAACCTGCCGAATGAAACCACTGAATAGCAGGGCATTTCACTGACACTTCACTGCTGTTCAGTGTCTCTGAATAGATGAAGCATTGCTTCTCTATGGGGGATTTCACTGCCCTCGAACAGGCACCGAACAGGCACCGTACGTGCAGGCAATTCGCCAAAATTTGGCGAATTGCCTGCTCTCTGAGTAGCCGAATGGCTCCGAAATGGCACCGTACACTGAATTTCAGTGTCCAGTTACATTTCGGGGCCAGAGTGGCTCTTTCTGAATTACCACTGAGGTGTCTCAAAAGTTGGCAGTGGTCGGTGTGTAGAATCAAAACTCTCAAAGAGCCAGGACGGACCATCCTGTTCTACCAAAACATTACTTTGAAGACCTCAAAACCCATTTGGTGATGAATCCCCAAGTCTTCAGAAGGGCCACAAGTGCTCTAACAAAGGGTTTCTCAACTCCAGTCCGCGGGACCTACTACAGGCCAGATTTTAAGGATCTCCTTGGAGAAATGAAGACTGAATCCTGCAATCGCTGAGCAGAAAATCATATCACCTGTGCTTCAGATATCCTGCAAACCTGGCCTGTCAGCGGGTCCCGAGGACCGGAGTTGAGAAACACTGCATAACAGATTGAAGTCTGGACACATTGACGTGTGTGATGAAGCATGAGTGAGACCCCCGCACTCCATTGATGAGACCATGGTGACCAAGGTGAAGGGATTTCTAGATCCGGAACCTCAAACCCTTCTCACGATAGCATGAACAACTCACGATAGCATGAAGAAAGCATACATTTATAAACAGATGATTTGCTGAGTTTGCAAGTCCATATTTGACGTTTACGCTCCCTTATTAGGACTGTTAACTCCTTCACTACCAATTGATTTTCCATAAAACCACTCTCAGGAACCAGTGGTTTCTTGGGAAATCATTTTAATTAAATATACAGTTAGAAATATTTGGGAATTTTTATCACTGTAGTAAACTATTTAGCAGGCTGATGTCGCCAGCTGCTGGCCATACGGAGTTACTGCAGTCCTGGTCTTCGTGCAAGATCAGTTGGGGAAATGTCCTTTAGAGACATTCTCCAACTGTTTTTTTACAAGTGACAGCAGCTCATGCCCAGGTTGCTAAAATGTTAGGGGCAACTTCTGGAAGCCAAATGCAAACGAAATTCGCTTGCAACAAATGAATTTAATTTGCAATGTTACAGCATATCCCCCACATCAGGTTAACATGATCGTTGGTTTTTGGTTGCGTCTGCTACTGTGTATATGCATGATCAAGGTATTGAAGGGGTTAAGGCTATATAGGTTTGTCTCACATCAGCCAGTCAGAGGGGCACATAAGAAAAAAAAATCAGTCTACCAACCAACTTTCGATTTTGTCTCCTCAGGCGAGAATTAACCCTATGGAACCCAGTAAGAGATCATATATTAACAAAAGAGAATATGATTTGGGATGCACAGCCCGGAACATGTATAGGATAGAAGCAGTGCTGCCGAGGTGGAGAAAAATTTACAGAAAGTGCGTTTGGCACTCGCACAAGTATACAGTTTAAAACATCTAATCACAGAGCGGAATTCCAGAATGATCCTGCAATCCGCAGCTTTCATGTGTCCAGAAGGAACTGCCAGTAAGTTAGACAGGAAATAATTCTCCGAAATCTATTCTCTGTGCAGAAAATAAATTATTCTGATGTCAGATTGTCAGGTCATTTCTGTACATCATAATGTTGGAATGAGAAACGATGTCTGTCTGTAAGTTGCTCCTTCAGCAGCTTGGCCCCTTAGTGCACTGGAGACCGCTGCTCCGTGCCAAGTTTATTGTGACTTACTGCGAGCGCGGTCTGCGTCTATTTATTTTATTCCCCAGACTTTACGGAAATAAGAAATAATAATTATGTAATGCTTATCGCATACCTCCACCAGACTGCAAGCTTTCTACGTGCACAGGAGGTCTGTCTGTTTAAAAAAAAGCAGGTTTTCAATCAGTTAGTGCAGGATAGTTAGATGGAAAACAGTCATTTTGTGACAGTTCAAGACGTCTTCTTCCCATTTTAGGCTACACAGGTAACCCTGCATGGGAAACAATGTATCGGTTTAATGTGACATGAAAAAGAGTGCATCGTGAGGACGCATGGAACATCCCTAACTGTACTTTGACCCTATAAAGCACTGGTTCCCCTATCAGGTCAGGTTTGCAGGATATCTGAAGCACAGTACAGGTGATATGATTGGCTGCTCAGTGATTGCAGGATTCAGACTGCATTTCCCCAAGGTGATCCTTAAAACCTGGCCTGTTAAGGGGACTTCTGGACCCGGTTTGGGAACCTCTTCTCTGAAGTGAGAGTTTTAGATCCTTCAAAATAGTTTACGGAAAGAAAGAAATTGTATATATTTTTAAACCTGCTTCTAGTCAATCCATAGTCAGTACCCACTGAGCCAAAATACTACCATTTCAGGATAATTCTTGGTGTTACTGGTGCCACTATGAGTCACTGGTGGTCAACATGTAGGTTTGTCACCATTAGTGTATGTGGCTTCATTACCTGCCATTGTTGTCAGTCAGATGCTGCTGGTTGGGGCATTTTGGCTCAAACGGGGATGATAGCGGATGCTGGGTGGAAGTGGTCTGCGTTTCCAGTAATCTGACCTCTCTTTAAAGTACTACTTGATTAAGGGATTAACATGATTGGAGGTGGAGATTATGATGGTGCTCTGTCCCGTCTCTGTTATCCCAATAAACCTCTGTTCCATCTCCCTCACTGCTATTTTGCGTTTGTCTTATCCTTCCCACCCATTTTAGCTTTTGCAACACTTGTCCCAACCCTATGTTGCCCTTGTTCCATCCCTCTGAGCCCTCGCTTGGCCCATTTTATATATGGCCCCTGTGTTAGCCTGGCCTTGCTGAAATATATCCAAAGCATTGCTACCATGCAACCAGGGTATAAGGTGGTAGGCCCTACATGTGTTGATAGAGAAGACACTTTCATATCTTCAATAAGCCTTCAACCCTTTTTTTTCGCAGTCTATCCCGCATTTGTCCCTTTTGCCTGATGGTCCTTTTACTGTTTGGTATGTCCTGAAAACAAATGTCATAAGAGGGGTGGGTGAAACGCTTTAGACTGCTCTTTACTGGCCCTACATGGGCTGGTTGAGAATGTTCTTTGATCTCTTCAATAAGCCTGCAACCCATACTTATTGCAGTCTATCCTACATTTGTCCAGTATGGCCGTTGGCCAATATGGTACTTTTGCGATTTGGTAAGTATTGAAGACACAGGTAATGAGAAGAGCTGGTGAAACTCTTTAGGCTGCTTTTATTTACCCTAAATGGGTTGGTTGAGAAGATGCTTTGATATCTTCAACAAACCTGCAACCCTTGCTTATTGCAGTATAGCCTACATTTGTCCAGTTTGCACGATGACTGGTATGGTCCGGTTTGGTAGGTACTGAAGACACAGGTAACGAGAGGGGCTGGTGGAACGCTTTATCCTAGTTTACACTTGCAAAATCAGGAAACCCTTCCAAAAATGTGTCTTATAAGGCAACATGGATGTGTTCGAAAAGGCTATTGGCCAATCTGGCACTTTGCCCCATCTCATAACAAATATCTGAGCGGAGAGAAACATTCCTCCATCCCTCATCCTCCTCTTTCCTTTCCATCCGATAGCTCTCGCTCCTTTACTTTCAAAAGATATCAGAACGCAAAGAAATAAGAATTTACCCAAAAACAGTACAGATAAAAGCGAGACAAGAATGTGTTTATAACAATGAAATAACACCTGATATCTCGTGGAAGTAGAACACATGGAGGAAATCACTCGCTCGGTTACACAATAACACTGCAGGCTTTGACCTGTTTGTTTTCAGATGAAAAACAGGAGGGTGGATTTTATCTACGAGGTTACCGGCAGTTCATGTGGGCATTGCCCCCTGACCGAAGCTCTGATCTGGCATCATCCGCCATGTCGTGGCAATTAATTTCATTGAAGAGCGTCATTTGCATTAATTATGAGAAGTGACACTCAATGCTAGTGATAGGTCCAAGTGTAAAACCCGAATAAATGAGGCTTTAAATCTTGATGGCTGTGTAATTGCTAACGTGCAGACGTTGCCCAGGATGACGGAGCTGTACGCAATAATAAAACTGGAAAACATTTGTGAAAAAAAGTCACAATGAGTTTGGAATTAAACCAGGGATTTTATACTGTGTTTATTCTGTGAGATACTTGGTCAGAATACAGGGCTTATTCAATAACCACCATTCTATCAATGAGTGTACGGTGGTTTAACCTCAGCAATTTGTAGTAGTGCAACTATGAGCAAACTACTATTACCACTTAGGCTGGCGGCACACTAGCAAACATTTTGCGTCCGTCTGACCGTACTGTTTGACGTCCGTCGTTGCTTTATAAAGGAGTCAATTAAACACACCACACAAAGCCCCTGCGCACTTGTTCACGGACGGGCAAAGCATAAAGTCACGGACGCAAAAATAACATCGACGTTAAAAAGCTAAACGGACGCAGAAACAACGCTGCCATGTATTTTCCTAGGGTGTGGAGACATCAGACGTTACGGACGCACTTTACGCAGTACTCACAATATCTCCCGTGAAAAAGTGCGTCCGTAATGGACGCAGTACAGTATGCTCGTGTGCCGACTGCCTCAGGGAACTGCCCTCTTAGTTTGCTGTGAATGTCACTGTTCTTTCTACCATAGTTCCTGTCAAAGTTCTTCAGCGTAGGTTTCAGTTGGGCTTCCACCGTAGTTTCGGCCAGTTTCTTCAGTGTAGGTTTCAGTTTGGTTTCCACTGGTATTTCCGCCATAGTTTCTGCCATTTTCTTCAGCGTAGCTATCAGTTTGGTTTCCAACGAAGTTTCTGCAGTTTCTTCAGCGTAGGTATCAGTTTGGTCTCCACTGGTGTTTCCATCGT
>RXON01001043.1:0-11573 GCA_009667805.1 Leptobrachium leishanense | reverse complement strand
ACTTTAATAATTGTGACATTAATAAATATCAGGGGTCACATTAATAATTGTGACATTAATAATTATAAGGGGTTACTGTAATAATTGTGACATTAATAAATATCAGGGGGTCACTGTAATAATTGTAACATTAATAAATATCAGGGGGTCACTTTAATAATTGTGACATTAATAAATATCAGGGGGTCACTTTAATAATTGTGACATTAATAAATATAAGGGGATTACTGTAATAAATGTAACATTTATAAATATCCGTGGGTCACTGTATTAAATGTGACATTAATAAATATCAGGGGGTCACTTTAATAATTGTGACATTAATAAATATCAGTGGTCACTGTAATAATTGTAACATTAATAAATATCAGGGGGTCACTTTAATAATTGTGACAATAATAAATATCAGGGGGTCACTTTAATAATTGTGACATTAATAAATATCAGGAGGTCACTGTAATAATTGTGACATTAATAAATATCAGGGGGTCACTGTAATAATTGTGACAATAATAAATATCAGGGGGTCACTTAATAATTGTGAAATTAATAAATCAAGGGGTCACTATAATAATTGTGAAATGAATAAATACCAGGGGGTCACTGAATAATTGTGACATTAATAAATATCAGATGGTCACCTTAATAATTGTGACATTAATAAATATCAAGGGGTCACTATAATAATTGTGAAATTAATAAATATCAAGGGGCCACTATAATAATTGTGAATTAATAAATATCAGGGGTTACTGTAATAATTGTGACATTAATAAATATCAGGGGTCACTGTAATAATTGTAACATTAATAAATATCAGGGGGTCACTTTAATAATTGTGACATTAATAAATATCAGGGGTCACTTTAATAATTGTGACATTAATAAATATCAGGGGTCACATTAATAATTGTGACATTAATAATTATAGGGGTTACTGTAATAATTGTGACATTAATAAATATCAGGGGTCACTTTAATAATTGTGACATTAGTAAATATCAGGGGGTCACTTTAATAATTGTGACATTAATAAATATCAGGGGGTCACGGAATAATTGTGACATTTATAAATAGGGGGTCACTGTAATATATTGTGACATTAATAAATATCAGGGGTCACTGTAATAATTGTGACATTAATAAAATATCAGGGGGTCACTTTAATAATTGTGACATTAATAAATGTAAGGGGGTTACTGTAATAATTGTAACATATATAAATATCCGTGGGTCACTGTATTAAATGTGACATTATTAAATATCAGGGGGTCACTTTAATAATTGTGACATTAATAAATATCAGTGGTCACTGTAATAATTGTAACATTAATAAATATCAGGGTGTCACTGTAATAATTGTGACATTAATAAATATCAGGGCGTCACTGTAATAATTGTGACATTAATAAATATCAAGGAGTCACTGTAATAATTGTGACATTAATAAATATCAGGGAGTCACTGTAATAATTGTGACATTAATAAATATCAGGGAGTCACTGTAATAATTGTGACATTAATAAATTTCAGGGGGGTCACTTTAGTAATTGTGAAATTATTTAATTTCAGGGGGTCACTTTATTAATTGTGACATTATTAAATATCGGGGATCACTGTAATAATTGTGACATTAATAAACATCAGGGGTCACTAATAAATGTGACATTATTAAATATCAGGGTGTAACTGTAATAATTGTGACATTAATATATATCAGGGATTCATTGTAATAATTGTGACATTAATAAATATCAAGGGGTCACTGTAATAATTGTGACATTAATATATATCAGGGGGTCACTGTAATAATTGTGACATTAATAAATATCAAGGGGTCACTGTAATAATAGTGACATTAATAAATATCAGGGGATCACAGAAATAATTGTAACATTAATAAATATCAGGGGGTCAATGTAATAATTGTGACATTAATACATTTCTGGGAGTCACTGTAATAATTGTGACATTTATAAATATCAGGGGGTCACTGTAATAATTGTGACATTAATAAATATCAGTGGTCACTGTAATAATTGTAACATTAATAAATATCAGGGTGTCACTGTAATAATTGTGACATTAATAATATCAGGGTGTCACTGTAATAATTGTGACATTAATAAATATCAGGGGGTCACTGTAATAATTGTGACATTAATAAATATCAGGGGTCACTGTAATAATTGTGACATTAATAAATATCAGGGGTCACTGTAATAATTGTGACATTAATAATATCAGGGAGTCACTGTAATAATTGTGACATTAATAAATATCAGGGAGTCACTGTAATAATTGTGACATTAATAATAAATTTCAGGGGGGTCACTTAATAATTGTGAAATTTTAATTTCAGGGGGTCACTTTATTAATTGTGACATTATTAAATATCGGGGATCACTGTAATAATTGTGACATAAATAAATATCAGGGGGTCACTGTAATAATTGTGAAAATAATAAATATCGGGGTCACTGTAATAATTTTGACATTAATAAATATCAGGGGTTCACTTTAATAATTGTGACATTAATAAATATCAGGGGGTCACTGTAATAATTGTGACATTAATAAATATCAGGGAGTCACTGTAATAATTGTGACATTAATAAATATCAGGGGGTCACTGTAATAATTGTGACATTAATAAATATCAGGGGGTCACAGTATAAAATGTGACATTAATAAATATCAGGGGGTCACTTTAATAATTGTGACATTAATAAATATCAGGGGGTCACATTAATAATTGTGACATTAATAATTATAGTGGTTACTGTAATAATTGTGACATTAATAAATATCAGGGGTCACTGTAATAATTGTAACATTAATAAATATCAGGGGGTCACTTTAATAATTGTGACATTAATAAATATCAGGAGGTCACTGTAATAATTGTGACATTAATAAATATCAGGGGGTCACTGTAATAATTGTGACAATAATAAATATCAGGGGGTCACATTAATAATTGTGACATTAATAATTATAAGTGGTTACTGTAATAATTGTGACATTAATAAATATCAGGGGGTCACTTTAATAATTGTGACAATAATAAATATCAGGGGGTCACTTTAATAATTGTGACATTAATAAATATCAGGAGGTCACTGTAATAATTGTGACATTAATAAATATCAGGGGGTCACTGTAATAATTGTGACATTTATAAATATCAGGGGGTCACTTTAATAATTGTGACATTAATAAATATCAAGGGGTCACTATAATAATTGTGAAATTAATAAATACCAGGGGGTCACTGAATTAATTGTGACATTAATAAATATCAGATGGTCACCTTAATAATTGTGAAATTAATAAATATCAAGGGGTCACTATAATAATTGTGAAATTAATAAATATCAGGGGGTCACTGTAATAATTGTGACATTAATAAATATCAGGGAGTCACTGTAATAATTGTGACATTAATAAATATCAGGGGGTCACTGTAATAATTGTGACATTAATAAATATCAGGGGGTCACAGTATAAAATGTGACATTAATAAATATCAGGGGGTCACTTTAATAATTGTGACATTAATAAATATCAGGGGGTCACATTAATAATTGTGACATTAATAATTATAAGTGGTTACTGTAATAATTGTGACATTAATAAATATCAGGGGGTCACTGTAATAATTGTAACATTAATAAATATCAGGGGGTCACTTTAATAATTGTGACATTAATAAATATCAGGGGGTCACTTTAATAATTGTGACATTAATAAATATCAGGGGGTCACGGAAATAATTGTGACATTTATAAATATCAGGGGGTCACTGTAATAATTGTGACATTAATAAATATCAGGGGGTCATTGTAATAAGTGTGACATTTATAAATATCAGGGGGTCACTTTAATAATTGTGACATTAATAAATATAAGGGGGTTACTGTAATAATTGTAACATTTATAAATATCCGTGTGTCACTGTATTAAATGTGACATTAATAAATATCAGGGGGTCACTTTAATAATTGTGACATTAATAAATATCAGTGGTCACTGTAATAATTGTAACATTAATAAATATCAGGGTGTCACTGTAATAATTGTGACATTAATAAATATCAGGGTGTCACTGTAATAATTGTGACATTAATAAATATCAGGGAGTTACTGTAATAATTGTGACATTAATAAATATCAGGGGGTCACTGTAACAATTGTGACATTAATAAATATCAGGGGGTCACTGTAATAATTGTGACTTTAATAAATATCAGGGGTCACTGTAATATTTGTGACATTAATAAATTTCAGGGGGTCACTGTAATAATTGTGAAATTAATTAATTTAAGGGGTCACTTTATTAATTGTTACATTATTAAATATCGGGGGTCACTGTAATAATTGTGACATTAATAAATATCAGGGGTTCACTTTAACAATTGTGACATTAATAAATATAAGGGGGTCACTGTAATAATTGTGACATTAATAAATATCAGGGGGTCACTGTAATAATTGTGACATTAATAAATATCAGGGTGTCACTGTAATAATTGTGACATTAATAAATATCAGGGAGTCACTGTAATAATTGTGACATTAATAAATATCAGGGGGTCACTGTAACAATTGTGACATTAATAAATATCAGGGGGTCACTGTAATAATTGTGACATTAATAACTATCAGGGAGTCACTGTAATAATTGTGACATTAATAAATATCAGGGAGTCACGGTAATAATTGTGACATTAATAAATATCAAGGGGTCACTGTAATAATTGTGACATTAATAAATATCAGGGGGGTCACTTTCATAATTGTGAAATTATTTAATTTCAGGGGGTCACTTTATTAATTGTGACATTATTAAATATCGGGGATCACTGTAATAATTGTGAAAATAATAAATATCGGGGGTCACTGTAATAATTTTGACATTAATAAATATCAGGGGTTCACTTTAATAATTGTGACATTAATAAATATCAGGGGGTCACTGTAATAATTGTGACATTAATAAACATCAGGGGTCACTAATAAATGTGACATTTATAAATATCAGGGTGTAACTGCAATAATTGTGACATTAATATATATCAGGGATTCACTGTAATAATTGTGACATTAATAAATATCAAGGGGTCACTGTAATAATTGTGACATTAATATATATCAGGGGGTCACTGTAATAATTGTGACATTAATAAATATCAAGGGGTCACTGTAATAATAGTGACATTAATAATTATCAGGGGATCACAGAAATAATTGTAACATTATTAAATATCAGGGGGTCACTGTAATAATTGTGACATTAATACATTTCTGGGGGTCACAGTAATAATTGTAACATTAATAAATATCAGGGGTCACTGTAATAATTGTGACATTTATAAATATCAGGGGTCAATGTAATAATTGTGACATTAATACATTTCTGGGAGTCACTGTAATAATTGTGACATTTATAAAAATCAGGCGGTCACTGTAATAATTGTGACATTAATAAATATGAGGGGGTCACTGTAATAATTGTGACATTAATAAATATCAGGGGGTCACAGTATTAAATGTGACATTAATAAATATCAGGGGGTCACTTTAATAATTGTGACATTAATAAATATCAGGGGTCACATTAATAATTGTGACATTAATAATTATAAGGGGTTACTGTAATAATTGTGACATTAATAAATATCAGGGGGTCACTGTAATAATTGTAACATTAATAAATATCAGGGGGTCACTTTAATAATTGTGACATTAATAAATATCAGGGGGTCACTTTAATAATTGTGACATTAATAAATATCAGGGGGTCACGGAAATAATTGTGACATTTATAAATATCAGGGGGTCACTGTAATAATTGTGACATTAATAAATATCAGGGGGTCACTTTAATAATTGTGACATTAATAAATATAAGGGGGTTACTGTAATAAATGTAACATTTATAAATATCCGTGGGTCACTGTATTAAATGTGACATTAATAAATATCAGGGGGTCACTTTAATAATTGTGACATTAATAAATATAAGTGGTCACTGTAATAATTGTAACATTAATAAATATCAGGGGGTCACTTTAATAAATGTGACATTAATAAATATCAGGAGGTCACTGTAATAATTGTGACATTAATAAATATCAGGGGGTCACTGTAATAATTGTGACAATAATAAATATCAGGGGGTCACTTTAATAATTGTGACATTAATAAATATCAGGAGGTCACTGTAATAATTGTGACATTAATAAATATCGGGGGTCACTGTAATAATTGTGACACATAATAAATATCAGGGGGTCACTTTAATAATTGTGAAATTAATAAATATCAAGGGGTCACACTATAATAATTGTGAAATGAATAAATACCAGGGGGTCACTGAATTAATTGTGACATTAATAAATATCAGATGGTCAATTAATAATTGTGAAATTAATAAATATCAAGGGGTCACTATAATAATTGTGAAATTATAAATATCAAGGGCCACTATAATAATTGTGAAATTAATAAATATCAGATGGTCATTTTAATAATTGTGAAATTAATAAATATCAGGCGTTACTGTATAATTGTGACATTAATAAATATCAGGGGGTCATGTAATAATTGTAACATTAATAAATATCAGGGGGTCACTTTATAATTGTGACCATAATTAAAAATCAGGGGGGTCACTTTAATAATTGTGACATTAATAAATATCAGGGGGTCACATTAATAATTGTGACATTAATAATTATAAGGGGTTACTGTAATAATTGTGACATTAATAAATATCAGGGGGTCACTGTAATAATTGTAACATTAATAAATATCAGGGGGTCACTTTAATAATTGTGACATTAATAAATATCAGGGGGTCACTTTAATAATTGTGACATTAATAAATATCAGGGGGTCACGGAAATAATTGTGACATTTATAAATATCAGGGGGTCACTGTAATAATTGTGACATTAATAAATATCAGGGGGTCACTGTAATAATTGTGACATTTATAAATATCAGGGGGTCACTTTAATAATTGTGACATTAATAAATGTAAGGGGGTTACTGTAATAATTGTAACATTTATAAATATCCGTGGGTCACTGTATTAAATGTGACATTAATAAATATCAGGGGGTCACTTTAATAATTGTGACATTAATAAATATCAGTGGTCACTGTAATAATTGTAACATTAATAAATATCAGGGTGTCACTGTAATAATTGTGACATTAATAAATATCAGGGTGTCACTGTAATAATTGTGACATTAATAAATATCAGGGAGTCACTGTAATAATTGTGACATTAATAAATATCAGGGGGTCCACTGTAAACAATTGTGACATTAATAAATATCAGGGGGTCACTGTAATAATTGTGACATTAATAACTATCAGGGAGTCACTGTAATAATTGTGACATTAATAAATATCAGGGAGTCACTGTAATAATTGTGACATTAATAAATTTCAGGGGGGTCACTTTAGTAATTGTGAAATTATTTAATTTCAGGGGGTCACTTTATTAATTGTGACATTATTAAATATCGGGGATCACTGTAATAATTGTGACATAAATAAATATCAGGGGGTCACTGTAATAATTGTGAAAATAATAAATATCGGGGGTCACTGTAATAATTTTGACATTAATAAATATCAGGGGTTCACTTTAATAATTGTGACATTAATAAATATCAGGGGGTCACTGTAATAATTGTGACATTAATAAATATCAGGGAGTCACTGTAATAATTGTGACATTAATAAATATCAGGGGGTCACTGTAATAATTGTGACATTAATAAATATCAGGGGGTCACAGTATAAAATGTGACATTAATAAATATCAGGGGGTCACTTTAATAATTGTGACATTAATAAATATCAGGGGGTCACATTAATAATTGTGACATTAATAATTAATAAGTGGTTACTGTAATAATTGTGACATTAATAAATATCAGGGGGTCACTGTAATAATTGTAACATTAATAAATATCAGGGGGTCAACTTAATAATTGTGACATTAATAAATATCAGGGGCGTCACTTTAATAATTGTGACATTAATAAATATCAGGGGGTCACGGAAATAATTGTGACATTATAAAATCAGGGGGGTCACTGTAATATTGTGACATTAATAAATATCAGGGGGTCACTGTATAAGTGTGACATTAATAAAATATCAGAGGGGTCACTTTAATAATTGTGACATTAATAAAATATAGGGGGTTACTATAATAATTGTAACATTTATAAATATCCGTGGGTCACTGTATTAAATGTGACATTAATAAATATCAGGGGGTCACTTTAATAATTGTGACATTAATAAATATCAGTGGTCACTGTAATAATTGTAACATTAATAAATATCAGGGTGTCACTGTAATAATTGTGACATTAATAAATATCAGGGTGTCACTGTAATAATTGTGACATTAATAAATATCAGGGGGTCACTGTAATAATTGTGACATTAATAAATATCAGGGGGTCACTGTAATAATTGTGACATTAATAAATATCAGGGTGTCACTGTAATAATTGTGACATTAATAAATATCAGGGGTCACTGTAACAATTGTGACATTAATAAATATCAGGGGGTCACTGTAATAATTGTGACATTAATAACTATCAGGGAGTCACTGTAATAATTGTGACATTAATAAATATCAGGGAGTCACGGTAATAATTGTGACATTAATAAATATCAAGGGGTCACTGTATAAATTGTGACATTAATAAATTTCAGGGGGGTCACTTTAATAATTGTGAAATTATTTAATTTCAGGGGGTCACTTTATTAATTGTGACATTATTAAATATCGGGGATCACTGTAATAATTGTGACATTATTAAATATCAGGGGGTCACTGTAATAATTGTGAAAATAATAAATATCGGGGGTCACTGTAATAATTTTGACATTAATAAATATCAGGGGTTCACTTTAATAATTGTGACATTAATAAATAACAGGGGGTCACTGTAATAATTGTGACATTAATAAACATCAGGGGTCACTAATAAATGTGACATTAATAAATATCAGGGTGTAACTGTAATAATTGTGACATTAATATATATCAGTGATTCACTGTAATAATTGTGACATTAATAAATATCAGGGGGTCACTGTAATGATTGTGACATTAATAAATATCAGGGGTCACTGTAATAATTGTGACATTAATAAATTTCAGGGGGGTCACTTTAATAATTGTGAAATTAATTAATTTAAGGGGTCACTTTATTAATTGTGACATTTTAAATATCGGGGGTCACTGTAATAATTGTGACATTAATAAATATCAGGGTGTCACTGTAATAATTGTGACATTAATAAATATCAGGGAGTCACTGTAATAATTGTGACATTAATAAATATGAGGGGGTCACTGTAATAATTGTGACATTAATAAATATCAGGGGGTCAATGTAATAATTGTGACAGTAATACATTTCTAGGGGTCACTGTAATAATTGTAACAATATTAAATATCAGGGAGTCACTGTAATAATTGTGATATTAATAAATATTAGGGGGTCACTGTAATAATTGTGACATTTATAAATAAGAGGGGGTCACTGTAATAATTGTGACATTAATAAATATCAGGGGGTCACTGTAATAATTGTGACATTAATAAATTTCAGGCGGGTCATTTTAATAATTGTGAAATTAATTAATTTAAGGGGGTCACTTTATTAATTGTGACATTATTAAATATCAGGGTGTCACTGTAATAATTCTGACATTAATAAATATCAGGGAGTCACTGTAATAATTGTGACATTAATAAATATCAGGGGGTCACTGTAATAATTGTGACATTAATAAATATCAGGGGGTCACTGTAATAATTGTGACATTAATAAATATCAGGGTGTCACTGTAATAATTGTGACTTTAATAAATATCAGGGGTGATAAATTTGGATTTAAAGCAAACAAAACAAACTCCCTATAATAATTACCATTTATGAAATTTCAATAAACCTTTTCTAGTTTCTTCTCATATATCAAAGTTGAAAACTGGGCGCGGCGCATCACCATGGCGAGAGACAACAAAATCAGCCACAAAGCAATGTAGCGTCAGTCCTGTCTGAAATATCCTTCCTTAGACAGGTCTTTTATTAGATTTCAAAGAACTTATAGCCAATCAGCATACAGATACATTTCTACGTCAGAGTTTAACCAACAGTGAGCCAAAAATTACTATATTGATTCAGAGATGGCTTTTTCTAGCATACACTTTTCACACACCCCTTCCTGCACACAAAGGAAATGGCTAAATTCCACAGGCTAACATCCTATGCAAGTAAAGATAAAAGACTTGCAGGGTTTGACACTTATAATGGGGGGGGGGATTCACACTACCTATCATATTTTAAAATACCTTTCAATCGTCTCATTGATCACATATACAATCGTGATCACAAAAAGGATGAAACAAACTAGACAATTAAACTAATTATACCTGGGGCCATAGTATCCTCGCCTAATACCTGTATGATATACGAAAAGGATTCCCCAAGGATGCCCTTTATGAGCATAAAATACACTTATCTATCTAGATTCACTCTTCCAGCGAACCACACATTGGAGCGTAGGCAAAAATACCTAATCTAGACATTAAATAACTATTTATTCCCATTTCCCAAAATATAATTCACCGAACAAGAAAAGTATAGTAACTTGAATGTAAAAGTTCATTTATCTAATAAAATCAACATGAGTCAGATCTATATTGTGTGTTTTCCTATGTTCAGCTTCACTCCACAAAACGCATATACACCTGCATTCATACACACATTCAAGAAATACATTCTCATTTTCACAAATTAAATCCTTTCTCAAATTTATCTAGGGGATTAAATAAATAAAAAAAAAAATATTCCATAATCTAATACCATAGTTCACAGTGCGAGATCAGGGTGTGGTCCTTTTTTTCAACATCCCAGCTTGAGACGCATAATCATTGAATGTCATTAGAGCTCCCACCATAGACTCCTGAACAAGCTGTCTCTTTGCGCTGGTTGCTTATTACCTGTGACCTTTGACCTTGACACAAAATGTCCATGATTCGTTCCATATGCAGTCATTGTGACTGTCAGGTCTTGATGATGTGATATGGTTTCAGCAACAATAAAGAAAATAAAAAAGAAAAGAAAATATGGTATACCCCGCTAATCATCTACATCCATTCATTCATTGTCACTCTCAAATGCACGAAAACAATAAAAATGTTAATTTACACAAGAAAAGACACAGATAATAAATTTCAAAATGTCCCCGCGAAGCCTGTCGGCCTCACGCAATAAAAAAAATTATACTACTTCTGACTCATTGTTAGAGAAAAATATTATTATAATACGCAACTTTGGCTCAAAGGGAAATAGCCGAAGTGCATATTCCACCCTTTTATTAAATATAATTGTTTTTTTTTTTTTTTTTTTTTTTTAATTACTATCCTATTCAGTCTTGTTCGGTGTTGTGAAACAAACCTGGCGTTTATAAAACACACCAATCCTCAAATGAAATAAAAAATAAAATAAAAACCGCATT
>RXON01001042.1:0-18880 GCA_009667805.1 Leptobrachium leishanense | reverse complement strand
GGGAGAGCGAGAGAGAACCAGGAGGAGAGCGAGAGAGAACCAGGAGGAGAGCGAGAGAGAACCAGGAGGAGAGCGAGAGAGAACCAGGAGGAGAGCGAGAGAGAACCAGGAGGAGAGCGAGAGAACCAGTGGAAGAGCGAAAGAGAACCAGGAGGAGAGAGAGAGAGAACTAGGAGGAGAGCCAGAGAGGAACCAGGGGGACAGCGAGAGAGAACCAGGGGGAGAGAGCAAGAGAGAACCAGGGGGAGAGCGAGAGAGAACCAGGAGGAGAGCGAGAGAGAACCAGGAGGAGAGCGAGAGAGATCCAGGAGGAGAGCCAGTGAGAACCAGGAGGTGAGCAAGAGAATCAGGAGGAGAGCGAGAGAGACCCAGGAGGAGAGCAAGAGAGAACCAGGAGGAGAGCGAGAGAGAAGCAGGAGGAGAGCGAGAGAGAGCAGGGGGAGAGCGAGAGAGAACCAGGGGGAGAGCGAGAGAGAACCAGGAGGAGAGCAAGAGAGAACCAGGAGGAGAGCGAGAGAGAAGCAGGAGGAGAGCGAGAGAGAAGCAGGAGGAGAGCGAGAGAGAACAAGGGGAGAGCGAGAGAGAACCAGGAGGAGAGCGAGAGAACCAGTGGAGAGCGAGAAGAGAACCAGGAGGAGAGAGAGAGAGAACTAGGAGGAGAGCCAGAGAGGAACCAGGGGGACAGCGAGAGAGAACCAGGAGGAGAGAGAGAGGAACTAGGAGGAGAGCCAGAGAGGAACCAGGGGACAGCGAGAGAGAACCAGGGGGAGAGCGAGAGAGAACCAGGAGGAGAGCGAGAGAGAACCAGGGAGAGCGAGAGAGATCCAGGAGGAGAGCCAGTGAGAACCAGGAGGTGAGCAAGAGAATCAGGAGGAGAGCGAGAGAGAACCAGGAGGAGAGCGAGAGAGAGAGAGAAGAGAGAACAAGGAGGAGAGCGAGAGAGAACCAGGAGGAGAGCCAGAGAGGAACCAGGTGGACAGCGAGAGAGAACCAGGTGGAGAGAGCAAGAGAGAACCAGGAGGAGAGAAAGAGAGATCCAGGGCGAGAGAGAGAGAGATCCAGGGGAGAAGCAAGAGAGAACCAGGGGGAGAGCGAGAGAGAACCAGGAGGAGAGCGAGAGAGAACCAGGGGAGAAGCGAGAGAACCAGGGGGAGAGCGAGAGAGAACCAGGAGGAGAGCGAGAGAGAACCAGGAGGAGAGCGAGAGAACCAGGAGGAGAGCGAGAGAGAACCAGGGGGAGAGCGAGAGAGAACCAGGGGGAGAGCGAGAGAGAACCAGGGGGAGAGCGAGAGAGAACCAGGGGAGAGCGAGAGAGAACCAGGGGGAGAGCGAGAGAGAACCAGGAGGAGAGCGAGAGAGAACCAGGGGAGAGCGAGAGAGAACCAGGGGAGAGCGAGAGAGAACAGGGGGAGAGAGAACCAGGGGGAGAGCGAGAGAGAACCAGGAGGAGAGCGAGAAGGAAGTGAGCGAGAGAGAACCAGGAGGAGAGCGAGAGAGAACTAGGAGGAGAGAGAGAGACAACCAGGAGGAGAAGCGAGAGAACCAGGAGGAGAGCAAGAGAGAACCAGGGAGAAGCGAGAGAACCAGGAGGAGAGCGAGAAGGAAGTGAGCGAGAGAGAACCAGGAGGAGAGCGAGAGAACCAGGAGAGCAAAGAGAAAACCAGGAGGAGAGAGAACCAAGAGGAGAGCGAGAGAGAACCAGGAGGAGAGCGAGAGAGAACCAGGAGGAGAGAGAGTGAGAACCAGGAGGAGAGCAAGAGAATCAGGAGGGAGCGAGAGAGAACCAGGAGGAGAGCGAGAGAGAACCAGTGGGAGAGCGAGAGAGAACCAGGAGGAGAGCAAGAGAGAACCAGGAGGAGAGCAAGAGAGAACCAGGAGGAGAGCGAGAGAGAACCAGAGGAGAGCGAGAGAGAACCAGGAGGAGAGCGAGAGAGAACCAGGAGGAGAGCGAGAGAGAACCAGGGGGAGAGCGAGAGAGAACCAGGAGGAGAGCGAGAGAGAACCAGGAGGAGAGCGAGAGAGAACCAGGAGGAGAGCGAGAGAGAACCAGGAGGCGAGCGAGAGAGAACCAGGAGGAGAGCGAGCGAGAACCAGGAGGAGAGAGAGAGAGAACCAGGAGGAGAGAGAGTGAGAGAGAGAACAGGAGGAGAGCGAGAGAGAACCAGGAGGAGAGCGAGAGAGATCCAGGAGGAGAGCCAGTGAGAACCAGGAGGTGAGCAAAGAGATCAGGAGGAGAGCGAGAGAGACCCAGGAGGAGAGGCAAGAGAGAACCAGGAGGAGAGCGAGAGAGAAGCAGGAGGAGAGCGAGAGAGAAGCAGGGGAGAGCGAGAGAGAACCAGGGGAGAGCGAGAGAGAACCAGGAGGGAGAGCAAGAGAGAACCAGGAGGAGAGCGAGAGAGAAGCAGGAGGAGAGCGAGAGAGAAGCAGGAGGAGAGCGAGAGAGAACAAGGGGGAGAGCGAGAGAGAACCAGGAGGAGAGCGAGAGAACCAGTGGAAGAGCGAGAGAGAACCAGGAGGAGAGAGAGAGAGAACTAGGAGGAGAGCCAGAGAGGAACCAGGGGGACAGCGAGAGAGAACCAGGAGGAGAGAGAGAGAGAACTAGGAGGAGAGCCAGAGAGGAACCAGGGGGACAGCGAGAGAGAACCAGGGGGAGAGAGCAAGAGAGAACCAGGGGGAGAGCGAGAGAGAACCAGGAGGAGAGCGAGAGAGAACCAGGAGGAGAGCGAGAGAGATCCAGGAGGAGAGCCAGTGAGAACCAGGAGGTGAGCAAGAGAATCAGGAGGAGAGCGAGAGAGAACCAGGAGGAGAGCGAGAGAGAGAGAGAGAGAGAACCAGGAGGAGAGCGAGAGAGAACCAGGAGGAGAGCGAGAGAGAACTAGGAGGAGAGCCAGAGAGGAACCAGGTGGACAGCGAGAGAGAACCAGGTGGAGAGAGCAAGAGAGAACCAGGAGGAGAGAAAGAGAGATCCAGGGCGAGAGAGAGAGAGATCCAGGGAGAAGCAAGAGAGAACCAGGGGAGAGCGAGAGAGAACCAGGAGGAGAGCGAGAGAGAACCAGGGGAGAAGCGAGAGAACCAGGGGGAGCGAGAGAGAACCAGGAGGAGAGCGAGAGAGAACCAGGAGGAGAGCGAGAGAACCAGGAGGAGAGCGAGAGAGAACCAGGGGGAGAGCGAGAGAGAACCAGGGGGAGAGCGAGAGAGAACCAGGGGGAGAGCGAGAGAGAACCAGGGGGAGAGCGAGAGAGAACCAGGGGGAGAGCGAGAGAGAACCAGGAGGAGAGCGAGAGAGAACCAGGGGGAGAGCGAGAGAGAACCAGGGGGAGAGCGAGAGAGAACAAGGGGGAGAGAGAACCAGGGGGAGAGCGAGAGAGAACCAGGAGGAGAGCGAGAAGGAAGTGAGCGAGAGAGAACCAGGAGGAGAGCGAGAGAGAACTAGGAGGAGAGAGAGAGACAACCAGGAGGAGAGCGAGAGAACCAGGAGGAGAGCAAGAGAGAACCAGGGGAGAAGCGAGAGAACCAGGAGGAGAGCGAGAAGGAAGTGAGCGAGAGAGAACCAGGAGGAGAGCGAGAGAACCAGGAGGAGAGAGAACCAAGAGGAGAGCGAGAGAGAACCAGGAGGAGAGCGAGAGAGAACCAGGAGGAGAGAGAGTGAGAACCAGGAGGAGAGCAAGAGAATCAGGAGGAGAGCGAGAGAGAACCAGGAGGAGAGCGAGAGAGAACCAGTGGGAGAGCGAGAGAGAACCAGGAGGAGAGCAAGAGAGAACCAGGAGGAGAGCAAGAGAGAACCAGGAGGAGAGCGAGAGAGAACCAAGAGGAGAGCGAGAGAGAACCAGGAGGAGAGCGAGAGAGAACCAGGAGGAGAGCGAGAGAGAACCAGGGGGAGAGCGAGAGAGAACCAGGAGGAGAGCGAGAGAGAACCAGGAGGAGAGCGAGAGAGAACCAGGAGGCGAGCGAGAGAGAACCAGGAGGAGAGCGAGAGAGAACCAGGAGGAGAGCGAGAGAGAACCAGGAGGAGAGAGAGAGAGAACCAGGAGGAGAGAGAGTGAGAGAGAGAACCAGGAGGAGAGCGAGAGAGAACCAGGAGGAGAGCGAGAGAGAACCAGGAGGCGAGCGAGAGAGAACCAGGAGGAGAGCGAGAGAGAACCAGGAGGAGAGCGAGAGAGAACCAGGAGGAGAGCGAGAGAGAACCAGGAGGAGAGAGAGAGAGAACCAGGAGGAGAGAGAGTGAGAGAGAGAACCAGGAGGAGAGCGAGAGAGAACCAGGAGGAGAGAGAGAGAGAACCAGGAGGAGAGAGAGAGAGAAGCAGGAGGAGAGCGAAAGAGAACCAGGGGGAGAGCGAGAGAGAAGCAGGAGGAGAGCGAGAGAGAAGCAGGAGGAGAGCGAGAGAGAACCAGGGGGAGAGCGAGAGAGAACCAGGAGGAGAGCGAGAGAGAACCAGGAGGAGAGCGAGAGAGAACCAGGAGGAGAGCGAGAGAACCAGTGGAAGAGCGAGAGAGAACCAGGAGGAGAGAGAGAGAGAACTAGGAGGAGAGCCAGAGAGGAACCAGGGGGACAGCGAGAGAGAACCAGGGGGAGAGCGAGAGAGAACCAGGAGGAGAGCGAGAGAGAACCAGGAGGAGAGCGAGAGAGATCCAGGAGGAGAGCCAGTGAGAACCAGGAGGTGAGCAAGAGAATCAGGAGGAGAGCGAGAGAGACCCAGGAGGAGAGCAAGAGAGAACCAGGAGGAGAGCGAGAGAGAAGCAGGAGGAGAGCGAGAGAGAACCAGGGGGAGAGCGAGAGAGAACCAGGGGGAGAGCGAGAGAGAAGCAGGAGGAGAGCGAGAGAGAAGCAGGAGGAGAGCGAGAGAGAACCAGGGGGAGAGCGAGAGAGAACCAGGAGGAGAGCGAGAGAGAACCAGGAGGAGAGCGAGAGAGAACCAGGAGGAGAGCGAGAGAGAACCAGGAGGAGAGCGAGAGAACCAGTGGAAGAGCGAGAGAGAACCAGGAGGAGAGAGAGAGAGAACTAGGAGGAGAGCCAGAGAGGAACCAGGGGGACAGCGAGAGAGAACCAGGGGGAGAGAGCAAGAGAGAACCAGGGGAGAGCGAGAGAGAACCAGGAGGAGAGCGAGAGAGATCCAGGAGGAGAGCCAGTGAGAACCAGGAGGTGAGCAAGAGAATCAGGAGGAGAGCGAGAGAGACCCAGGAGAGAGCAAGAGAGAACCAGGAGAGAGCGAGAGAGAAGCAGGAGGAGAGCGAGAGAGAACCAGGGGAGAGCGAGAGAGACCAGGGGAGAGCGAGAGAGAACCAGGAGGAGAGCAGAGAGAACCAGGAGGAGAGCGAGAGAGAAGCAGGAGGAGAGCGAGAGAGAAGCAGGAGGAGAGCGAGAGAGAACCAGGGGGAGAGCGAGAGAGAACCAGGAGGAGAGCGAGAGAACCAGTGGAGAGCGAGAGAGAACCAGGAGGAGAGAGAGAGAGAACTAGGAGGAGAGCAGAGAGGAACCAGGGGACAGCGAGAGAGAACCAGGAGGAGAGAGAGAGAGAACTAGGAGGAGAGCCAGAGAGGAAACCAGGGGACAGCGAGAGAGAACCAGGGGAGAGAGCAAGAGAGAACCAGGGGGAGAGCGAGAGAGAACCAGGAGGAGAGCGAGAGAGAACCAGGAGGAGAGCGAGAGAGATCCAGGAGGAGAGCCAGTGAGAACCAGGAGGTGAGCGAGAATCAGGAGGAGAGCGAGAGAGAACCAGGAGGAGAGCGAGAGAGAGAGAGAGAGAGAACCAGGAGGAGAGCGAGAGAGAACCAGGAGGAGAGCGAGAGAGAACTAGGAGGAGAGCCAGAGAGGAACCAGGTGGACAGCGAGAGAGAACCAGGTGGAGAGAGCAAGAGAGAACCAGGAGGAGAGAAAGAGAGATCCAGGGCGAGAGAGAGAGAGATCCAGGGGAGAAGCAAGAGAGAACCAGGGGGAGAGCGAGAGAGAACCAGGAGGAGAGCGAGAGAGAACCAGGGGAGAAGCGAGAGAACCAGGGGGAGAGCGAGAGAGAACCAGGAGGAGAGCGAGAGAGAACCAGGAGGAGAGCGAGAGAACCAGGAGGAGAGCGAGAGAGAACCAGGGGGAGAGCGAGAGAGAACCAGGGGGAGAACGAGAGAGAACCAGGGGGAGAGCGAGAGAGAACCAGGGGAGAGAGCGAGAGAACCAGGGGGAGAGCGAGAGAGAACCAGGGGGAGAGCGAGAGAGAACCAGGGGGAGAGCGAGAGAGAACAAGGGGGAGAGAGAACCAGGGGGAGAGCGAGAGAGAACCAGGAGGAGAGCGAGAAGGAAGTGAGCGAGAGAGAACCAGGAGGAGAGCGAGAGAGAACTAGGAGGAGAGAGAGAGACAACCAGGAGGAGAGCGAGAGAACCAGGAGGAGAGCAAGAGAGAACCAGGGGAGAAGCGAGAGAACCAGGAGGAGAGCGAGAAGGAAGTGAGCGAGAGAGAACCAGGAGGAGAGCGAGAGAACCAGGAGGAGAGAGAACCAAGAGGAGAGCGAGAGAGAACCAGGAGGAGAGAGAGAGAGAACTAGGAGGAGAGCCAGAGAGGACCAAGGGGGACAGCGAGAGAGAACCAGGAGGAGAGAGAGAGAACTAGGAGGAGAGCCAGAGAGGAACCAGGGGGACAGCGAGAGAGAACCAGGGGAGAGAGCAAGAGAGAACCAGGGGGAGAGCGAGAGAGAACCAGGAGGAGAGCGAGAGAGAACCAGGAGGAGAGCGAGAGAGATCCAGGAGGAGAGCCAGTGAGAACCAGGAGGTGAGCAAGAGAATCAGGAGGAGAGCGAGAGAGACCAGGAGGAGAGCGAGAGAGAGAGAGAGAGAGAACCAGGAGGAGAGCGAGAGAGAACCAGGAGGAGAGCGAGAGAGAACTAGGAGGAGAGCCAGAGAGGAACCAGATGGACAGCGAGAGAGAACCAGGTGGAGAGAGCAAGAGAGAACCAGGAGGAGAGAAAGAGAGATCCAGGGCGAGAGAGAGAGAGATCCAGGGGAGAAGCAAGAGAGAACCAGGGGGAGAGCGAGAGAGAACCAGGAGAGAGCGAGAGAACCAGGGAGAAGCGAGAGAACCAGGGGAGAGAGCGAGAGAGAACCAGGAGGAGAGCGAGAGAGAACCAGGAGAAGAGCGAGAGAACCAGGAGGAGAGCGAGAGAGAACCAGGGGAGAGCGAGAGAGAACCAGGGGGAGAACGAGAGAGAACCAGGGGGAGAGCGAGAGAGAACCAGGGGGAGAGCGAGAGAGAACCAGGGGGAGAGCGAGAGAGAACCAGGGGGAGAGCGAGAGAGAACCAGGGGAGAGCGAGAGAGAACAAGGGGGAGAGAGAACCAGGGGAGAGCGAGAGAGAACCAGGAGGAGAGCGAGAAGGAAGTGAAGCGAGAGAGAACCAGGAGAGGAGCGAGGAGAGAGAACTAGGAGGAGAGAGAGAGACAACCAGGAGGAGAGCGAGAGAACCAGGAGGAGAGCAAGAGAGAACCAGGGGAGAAGCGAGAGAACCAGGAGGAGAGCGAGAAGGAAGTGAGCGAGAGAGAACCAGGAGGAGAGCGAGAGAACCAGGAGGAGAGAGAACCAAGAGGAGAGCGAGAGAGAACCAGGAGGAGAGCGAGAGAGAACCAGGAGGAGAGAGAGTGAGAACCAGGAGGAGAGCAAGAGAATCAGGAGGAGAGCGAGAGAGAACCAGGAGGAGAGCGAGAGAGAAACCAGTGGGAGAGCGAGAGAGAACCAGGAGGAGAGCAAGAGAGAACCAGGAGGAGAGCAAGAGAAACCAGGAGGAGAGCGAGAGAGAACCAAGAGGAGAGCGAGAGAGAACCAGGAGGAGAGCAGAGAGAACCAGGAGGAGAGCGAGAGAGAACCAGGGGGAGAGCGAGAGAAGAACAGGAGGAGAGCGAGAGAGAACCAGGAGGAGAGCGAGAGAGAACCAGGAGGAGAGCGAGAGAGAACCAGGAGGCGAGCGAGAGAGAACCAGGAGGAGAGCGAGAGAGAACCGAGAGAGGAGAGCGAGAGAGAACCAGGAGGAGAGAGAGAGAGAACCAGGAGGAGAGAGAGTAGAGAGAGAGAACCAGGAGAGAGAGCGAGAGAGAACCAGGAGGAGAGCGAGAGAGAACCAGGAGGAGAGAGAGAGAGAACCAGGAGGAGAAGCGAAGAGAACCAGGGGGAGAGCGAGAGAGAACCAGGAGGAGAGAGAGAGAATCAGGAGGAGAGCGAGAGAGACCCAGGAGGAGGAGAGCAAGAGAGAACCAGGAGGAGAGCGAGAGAGAAGCAGGAGGAGAGCGAGAGAGAACCAGGGGGAGAGCGAGAGAGAACCAGGGGGAGAGCGAGAGAGAACCAGGAGGAGAGCAAGAGAGAACCAGGAGGAGAGCGAGAGAGAAGCAGGAGGAGAGCGAGAGAGAAGCAGGAGGAGAGCGAGAGAGAACCAGGGGGAGAGCGAGAGAGAACCAGGAGGAGAGCGAGAGAACCAGTGGAAGAGCGAGAGAGAACCAGGAGGAGAGAGAGAGAGAACTAGGAGGAGAGCCAGAGAGGAACCAGGGGGACAGCGAGAGAGAACCAGGAGGAGAGAGAGAGAGAACTAGGAGGAGAGCCAGAGAGGAACCAGGGGGACAGCGAGAGAGAACCAGGGGGAGAGAGCAAGAGAGAACCAGGGGGAGAGCGAGAGAGAACCAGGAGGAGAGCGAGAGAGAACCAGGAGGAGAGCGAGAGAGATCCAGGAGGAGAGCCAGTGAGAACCAGGAGGTGAGCGAGGAGAGATCCAGAGGAGAGCGAGAGAGAACCAGGAGGAGAGCGGAGAGGAGAGAGAAGAGAGAACCAGGAGGAGAGCGAGAGAGAACCAGGAGGAGAGGCGAGAGAGAACTAGGAGGAGAGCCAGAGAGGAACCAGGTGGACAGCGAGAGAGAACCAGGTGGAGAGAGCAAGAGAGAACCAGGAGGAGAGAAGAGAGATCCAGGGCGAGAGAGAGAGAGATCCAGGGGAGAAGCAAGAGAGAACCAGGGGGAGAGCGAGAGAGAACCAGGAGGAGAGCAGAGAGAGAACCAGGAGAAGCGAGAGAACCAGGGGGAGAGCGAGAGAGAACCAGGAGGAGAGCGAGAGAGAACCAGGAGGAGAGCGAGAGAACCAGGAGGAGAGCGAGAGAGAGAACCAGGGGGAGAGCGAGAGAGAACCAGGGGAGAGCGAGAGAGAACCAGGGGAGAGCGAGAGAGAACCAGGAGGAGAGCGAGAGAGAACCAGGGGAGAGCGAGAGAGAACCAGGAGGAGAGCGAGAGAGAACCAGGGGAGAGCGAGAGAGAACCAGGGGAGAGCGAGAGAGAACAGGGGGAGAGCGAGAGAGAACCAGGGGAGAGAACAGGGGAGAGCGAGAGAGAACCAGGAGGAGAGCGAGAAGGAAGTGAGCGAGAGAGAACCAGGAGGAGAGCGAGAGAGAACCAGGAGGAGAGAGAGAGACAACCAGGAGGAGAGCAGAGAGAACCAGGAGGAGAGCAAGAGAGAACCAGGGGAGAAGCGAGAGAACCAGGAGGAGAGCGAGAAGGAAGTGAGCGAGAGAGAACCAGGAGGAGAGCGAGAGAACCAGGAGGAGAGAGAACCAAGAGGAGAGCGAGAGAGAACCAGGAGGAGAGCGAGAGAGAACCAGGAGGAGAGAGAGTGAGAACCAGGAGGAGAGCAAGAGAACCAGGAGGAGAGCGAGAGAGAACCAGGAGGAGAGCGAGAGAGAACCAGGGGAGAGCGAGAGAGAACCAGGAGGAGAGCGAGAGAGAACCAGGAGGAGAGCAAGAGAGAACCAGGGAGAGAGCGAGAGAGAACCAAGAGGAGAGCGAGAGAGAACCAGGAGGAGAGCGAGAGAGAACCAGGAGGAGAGCGAGAGAGAACCAGGGAGAGAGCGAGAGAGAACCAGGAGGAGAGCGAGAGAGAACCAGGAGGAGAGCGAGAGAGAACCAGGAGGAGAGCGAGAGAGAACCAGGAGGAGAGCGAGAGAGACCAGGAGGAGAGCGAGAGAGAACCAGGAGGAGAGCGAGAGGAACCAGGAGGAGAGACGAGAGAGAACCAGAGAGGAGAGCAAGAGTGAGAGAGAGAACCAGGAGGAGAGCGAGAGAGAACCAGGAGGAGAGCGAGAGAGAACCAGAGGAGAGAGAGAGAGAAGCAGGAGGAGAGCGAGAGAGAACCAGGAGGAGAGCGAGAGAGAGAAGCAGGAGGAGAGCGAGAGAGAACCAGAGGGAGAGCGAGAGAGAACCAGGGTGAGAGCGAGAGAGAACCAGGAGGAGAGCGAGAGAGAACCAGGAGGAGAGCGAGAGAGAACCAGGAGGAGAGCGAGAGAACCAGGGGGAGAGCGAGAGAGAACCAGGAGGAGAGAGAGAGAGAACCAGGAGGAGAGCCAGAGAGGAACCAGGGGGACAGCGAGAGAGAACCAAGGGAGAGAGCAAGAGAGACCAGGGGGAGAGCGAGAGAGAACCAGGAGGAGAGCGAGAGAGAACCAGGAGGAGAGCGAGAGAGATCCAGGAGGAGAGCCAGAGAGAACCAGGAGGAGAGCAAGAGAATCAGGAGGAGAGCGAGAGAGAACCAGGAGGAGAGCGAGAGAGAACCAGGAGGAGAGCGAGAGAGAAGCAGGAGGAGAGCGAGAGAGAACCAGGGGAGAGAGCGAGAGAGAACCAGGGGAGAGCGAGAGAGAACCAGGAGGAGAGCAAGAGAGAACCAGGAGGAGAGCGAGAGAGAAGCAGGAGAGAGGAGCGAGAGAGAACCAGGAGGAGAGCGAGAGAGAACCAGGAGGAGAGCGAGAGAGAACCAGGAGGAGAGCGAGAGAACCAGTGGAAGAGCGAGAGAGAACCAGGAGGAGAGAGAGAGAGACTAGGAGGAGAGCCAGAGAGGAACCAGGGGGACAGCATGAGAGAACCAGGAGGAGAGAGAGAGAGAACTAGGAGGAGAGCCAGAGAGGAACCAGGGGGACAGCGAGAGAGAACCAGGGGGAGAGAGCGAGAGAGAACCAGGGGGAGAGCGAGAGAGAACCAGGAGGAGAGCGAGAGAGAACCAGGAGGAGAGCGAGAGAGATCCAGGAGGAGAGCCAGTGAGAACCAGGAGGTGAGCAAGAGAATCAGGGGGAGAGCGAGAGAGAACCAGGAGGAGAGCGAGAGAGAACCAGGAGGAGAGCGAGAGAGAACTAGGAGGAGAGCCAGAGAGGAACCAGGTGGACAGCGAGAGAGAACCAGGTGGAGAGAGCAAGAGAGAACCAGGAGGAGAGAAAGAGAGATCCAGGGGGAGAGAGAGAGAGATCCAGGGGAGAAGCAAGAGAGAACCAGGGGGAGAGAAAGAGAGATCCAGGGGGAGAGAGAGAGAGATCCAGGGGAGAAGCAAGAGAGAACCAGGGGGAGAGAGCGAGAGAGAACCAGGAGGAGAGGGCGAGAGAGAACCAGGAGGAGAGCGAGAGAGAACCAGGGGGAGAGAGAGAGAGATCCAGGGGGAGAGAGAGAGAGAGAGAGATCCAGGGGAGAAGCAAGAGAGAACCAGGGGGAGAGAGCGAGAGAGAACCAGGAGGAGAGAGCGAGCGAGAACCAGGAGGAGAGACGAGAGAGAACCAGGAGGAGAGAGAGAGAACCAGGAGGAGAGAGAGAGAGAACCAGGAGGAGAGAGAGAGAGAACCAGGGGAGAAGCGAGAGAGAACCAGGAGGAGAGCGAGAGAGAACCAGGAGGAGAGAGAGAGAGATCCAGGGGGAGAGAGAGATCCAGGGGAGAAGCAAGAGAGAACCAGGGGGAGAGAGCGAGAGAGAACCAGGAGGAGAGAGTGAGAGAGAACCAGGAGGAGAGCGAGAGAGAACCAGGAGGAGAGCGAGAGAGAACCAGGAGGAGAGCGAGAGAGAACCAGGAGGAGAGAGAGAGAGAGAACCAGGAGGAGAGCGAGAGAGAATCAGGAGGAGAGAAAGAACCAGGAGGAGAGAAAGAACCAGGAGGAGAGAGAGAGAGATCCAGGAGGAGAGCGTGAGAGAACCAGGGGGAGAGAGAGAGAACCAGGGGAGAAGCGAGAGAGAACCAGGGGGAGAGAAAGAGAGATCCAGGGGAGAAGCGAGAGAGAACCAGGAGGAGAGAGCGAGAGAGAACCAGGAGGAGAGCGAGAGAGAACCAGGGAGAGAGAGAGAGATCCAGGGGAGAGAGAGAGAGATCCGGGGGAGAGAGAGAGAGAGATCCAGGGGAGAAGCAAGAGAGAACCAGGGTGAGAGAGCGAGAGAGAACCAGGAGGAGAGAGCGAGAGAGAACCAGGAGGAGAGAGCGAGAGAGAACCAGGAGGAGAGCGAGAGAGAACCAGGAGGAGAGCGAGAGAGAACCAGGAGGAGAGCGAGAGAGAGAGAGAACCAGGAGGAGAGCGAGAGAGAACCAGGAGGAGAGCGAGAGAGAACCAGGAGGAGAGCGAGAGAGAACCAGGAGGAGAGAAAGAACCAGGAGGAGAGAGAGAGAGATCCAGGAGGAGAGCGTGAGAGAACAAGGGGGAGAGAGAGAGAACCAGGGGAGAAGCGAGAGAGAACCAGGAGGAGAGCGAGAGAGAACCAGGAGGAGAGAGAGAGAGATCCAGGGGGAGAGAGAGATCCAGGGGAGAAGCAAGAGAGAACCAGGGGGAGAGAGCGAGAGAGAACCAGGAGGAGAGAGCGAGAGAGAACCAGGAGGAGAGCGAGAGAGAACCAGGAGGAGAGCGAGAGAGAACCAGGAGGAGAGCGAGAGAGAACCAGGAGGAGAGAGAGAGAGAGAACCAGGAGGAGAGCGAGAGAGAATCAGGAGGAGAGAAAGAACCAGGAGGAGAGAGAGAGAGATCCAGGAGGAGAGCGTGAGAGAACCAGGGGGAGAGAGAGAGAACCAGGGGAGAAGCGAGAGAGAACCAGGGGAGAGAAAAGAGAGATCCAGGGAGAAGCGAGAGAGAACCAGGAGGAGAGAGCGAGAGAGAACCAGGAGGAGAGCGAGAGAGAACCAGGGGGAGAGAGAGAGAGATCCAGGGGGAGAGAGAGAGAGATCCAGGGGAGAGAGAGAGAGAGATCCAGGGGAGAAGCAAGAGAGAACCAGGGGGAGAGAGCGAGAGAGAACCAGGAGGAGAGAGCGAGAGAGAACCAGGAGGAGAGAGCGAGAGAGAACCAGGAGGAGAGCGAGAGAGAACCAGGAGGAGAGCGAGAGAGAGAGAGAACCAGGAGGAGAGCGAGAGAGAACCAGGAAGGAGAGCGAGAGAGAACCAGGAGGAGAGCGGAGAGAGAATCAGGAGGAGAGAAAGAACCAGAGGAGAGAGAGAGAGAATCCAGGAGGAGAGCGTGAGAGAACCAGGGGGAGAGAGAGAGAACCAGGGGAGAAGCGAGAGAGAACCAGGGGGAGAGAAAGAGAGAGAACCAGGGGGAGAGAAAGAGAGATCCAGGGAGAAGCGAGAGAGAACCAGGAGGGAGAGAGCGAGAGAGAACCAGGGGGAGAGAGAGAAGAACCAGGGGGAGAGAGAAGAGATCCAGGGGGAGAGAGAGAGAGATCCAGGGGGAGAGAGAGAGAGAGATCCAGGGGAGAAGCAAGAGAGAACCAGGGGAGAGAGCGAGAGAGAACCAGAGGAAGAGAGCGAGAGAGAACCAGGAGGGAGAGCGAGAGAGAACCAGGAGGAGAGCGAGAGAGAACCAGGAGGAGAGCGAGAGAGAGAGAGAAGCAGGAGAGAGCGAGAGAGAACCAGGAGGAGAGCGAGAGAGAAGCAGGAGGAGAGCGAGAGAGAAGCAGGAGGAGAGCGAGAGAGAACCAGGGGAGAGCGAGAGAGAACCAGGAGGAGAGCAAGAGAGAACCAGAGGAGAGCGAGAGAGAAGCAGGAGGAGAGCGAGAGAGAAGCAGGAGGAGAGCGAGAGAGACCAGGGGGAGAGCGAGAGAGAACCAGGAGGAGAGCGAGAGAGAACCAGGAGGAGAGCGAAGAGAACCAGTGGAAGAGCGAGAGAGAACCAGGAGAGAAGAGCGAGCAGCACTAGAGAGAGCAGAGAGGAAACCAGGGGGACAGCGAGAGAGAACCAGGAGGAGGAGGAGAGAGAGAACTAGGAGGAGAGCCAGAGAGGAACCAGGGGACAGCGAGAGAGAACCAGGGGGAGAGAGCAAGAGAGAACCAGGGGAGAGCGAGAGAGAACCAGGAGGAGAGCGAGAGAGAACCAGGAGGAGAGCGAGAGAGATCCAGGAGGAGAGCCAGTGAGAACCAGGAGGTGAGCAAGAGAATCAGGAGGAGAGCGAGAGAGACCCAGGAGGAGAGCAAGAGAGAACCAGAGGAGAGAGCGAGAGAGAAGCAGGAGAGAGCGAGAGAGAACCAGGGGAGAGCGAGAGAGAACCAGGGGAGAGCGAGAGAGAACCAGGAGGAGAGCAAGAGAGAACCAGGAGGAGAGCGAGAGAGAAGCAGGAGAGAGCGAGAGAGAAGCAGGAGGAGAGCGAGAGAGAACCAGGAGAGAGCCGAGAGAGAACCAGGAGGAGAGCGAGAGAGAACCAGGAGGAGAGCGAGAGAGAACCAGGAGGAGAGCGAGAGAACCAGTGGAAGAGCGAGAGAGAACCAGGAGAGAGAGAGAGAGAACTAGGAGGAGAGCCAGAGAGGAACCAGGGGGACAGCGAGAGAGAACCAGGAGGAGAGAGAGAGAGAACTAGGAGGGGAGCCAGAGAGGAACCAGGGGGACAGCGAGAGAGAACCAGGGGGAGAGAGCAAGAGAGAACCAGGGGGAGACGAGAGAACCAGGGAGGAGAGCGAGAGAGAACTAGGAGGAGAGCCAGAGGAACCAGGGGGACAGCAAGAGAGAACCAGGAGGAGAGCGAGAGAGAACCAAGGGGAGAGTGAGAGAACCAGTGGGAAGAGCGAGAGAGAACCAGGAGGAGAGCGAGAGAGAACTAGGAGGAGAGCCAGAGAAGGAACCAGGTGGACAGCGAGAGAGAACCAGGGGGAGAGAGCAAGAGAGAACCAGGAGGAGAGAAGAGAGATCCAGGGGGGAGAGAGAGAGAGATCCAGGGGAGAAGCAAGAGAGAACCAGGGGGAGAGAAGAGAGATCCAGGGGGAGAGAGAGAGAGATCCAGGGGAGAAGCAAGAGAGAAACCAGGGGGAGAGAGCGAGAGAGAACCAGGAGGAGAGGCGAGAGAGAACCAGGGGCGAGAGCGAGAAGAACCAGGGGAGAGAGAGAGAGATCCAGGGGGAGAAGAGAGAGAGAGAGATCCAGGGAGAAGCAAGAGAGAACCAGGGGGAGAGAGCGAGAGAGACCCAGGATCAAGAGGGCGAGGAGAGAGAACCAGGGGGAGAGCGAGAGAGAACCAGGGAGGAGAGACGAGAGAGAACCAGGAGGAGAGAGAGCGAGAGAACCAGGAGGAGAGAGAGAGAACCAGGAGGAGAGAGAGAGAGAACCAGGGGGAGAAGCGAGAGAGAACCAGAGGAGAGCGCTGAGAGAGACCAGGAGAGAGAGAGAGAGAGATCCAGGGGGAGAGAGAGATCCAGGGAGAAGCAAGAGAGAACCAGGGGAGAGAGCGAGAGAGAACCAGGAGGAGAGAGCGAGAGAGAACCAGGAGGAGAGCGAGAGAGAGAGACCAGGAGGAGAGCGAGAGAGAATCAGAGGAGAGCGAGAGAGAACCAGGAGGAGAGAGAGAGAGAGAACCAGGAGGAGAGCGAGAAGAGAATCAGGAGGGAGAAAGAGAGATCCAGGGGAGAAGCGAGAGGACCAGGGGGAGAGAAAGATGAGATCCAGGGGAGAAGCGAGAGAGAACCAGGAGGAGAGAGCGAGAGAGAACCAGGAGGAGAGCGAGAGAGAACCAGGGGGAGAGAGAGAGAGATCCAGGGGAGAGAGAGAGAGATCCAGGGGGAGAGAGAGGAGAGATCCAGGGGAGAAGCAAGAGAGAACCAGGGGGAGAGAGCGAGAGAGAACCAGGAGGAGAGAGCGAGAGAGAACCAGGAGGAGAGAGCAAGAGAGAACCAGGAGGAGAGCGAGAGAGAACCAGGAGGAGAGCGAGAGAGAACCAGGAGGAGAGCGAGAGAGAACCAGGAGGAGAGCGAGAGAGAGAGAGAACCAGGAGGAGAGCGAGAGAGAACCAGGAGGAGAGCGAGAGAGAACCAGGAGGAGAGCGAGAGAGAACCAGGAGGAGAGAGAGAGAGAGAACCAGGAGAGAGCGAGAGAGAAATCAGGAGGGAGAGAAGAACCAGGAGGAGAGAGAGAGAGATCCAGGAGGAGAGCGTGAGAGAACCAGGGGGAGAGAGAGAGAACCAGGGGAGAAGCGAGAGAGAACCAGGGGGAGAGAAAGAGAGAGAACCAGGGGGAGAGAAAGAGAGATCCAGGGGAGAAGCGAGAGAGAAGCAGGAGGAGAGCGAGAGAGAAGCAGGAGGAGAGCGAGAGAGAAGCAAGAGGAGAGCGAGAGAGAACCAGGGGGAGAGCGAGAGAGAACCAGGAGGAGAGCAAGAGAGAACCAGGAGGAGAGCGAGAGAGAAGCAGGAGGAGAGCGAGAGAGAAGCAGGAGGAGAGCGAGAGAGAAGCAGGGGGAGAGCGAGAGAGAACCAGGAGGAGAGCGAGAGAGAACCAGGAGGAGAGCGAGAGAGAACCAGGAGGAGAGCGAGAGAGAACCAGGAGGAGAGCGAGAGAGAACCAGGAGGAGAGCGACGAGAACCAGTGGAAGAGCGAGAGAAGAGAACCAGGAGGAGAGAGAGAAGAACTAGGAGGAGAGCCAGAGAGGAACCAGGGGGACAGCGAGAGAGAACCAGGAGGAGGAGAGAGAGAACTAGGAGGAGAGCCAGAGAAGGAACCAGGGGACAGCGAGAGAGAACCCAGGGGAGAGAGCAAGAGAGAACCAGGGGAGAGCGAGAGAGAACCAGGAGGAGAGCGAGAAAGAACCAGGAGGAGAGCGAGAGAGAGATCCAGGAGGAGAGCCAGTGAGAACCAGGAGGTGAGCAAGAGAAATCAGGAGGAGAGCGAGAGAGACCCAGGAGGAGAGCAAGAAGAGAACCAGGAGGAGAGCGACGAAGAAGCAGAGGAGAGCGAGAGAGAACCAGGGGTGAGAGAGCGAGAGAGAACCAGGGAGGAGAGCGAGAGAGAACCAGGAGGAGAGCGAGAGAGAAGCAGGAGGAGAGCGAGAGAGAAGCCAGAGAGAGAGCGAGAGAGAACCAGGGGGGAGAGCGAAGAGAGAACCATAGAGGAGAGCGAGAGAGAACCAGGAGGGAGAGCGAAGAAGAACCAGGAGGAAGACGAGAGAACCAGTGGAAAGAGCGAGAGAGAACCAAGAGGAGAGCGAGAGAGAACTAGGGAGAGAGCCAGAGAGGAACCAAGGGGGACAGCGAGAGAGAACCAGGGGGAGAGAGCAAGAGAGAACCAGGGGGAGAGTGAGAGCGAGAGAGAGAACCAGGAGCGAGAGCGAGAGAGAACTAGGAGGAGAGCCAGAGAGGAACCAGGGGGACAGCAAGAGAGAACCAGGAGGAGAGCGAGAGAGAACCAAGGGGAGAGTGAGAGAACCAGTGGAAGAGCGAGAGAGAACCAGGAGGAGAGCGAGAGAGAACTAGGAGCAGAGCCAGAGAGGAACCAGGTGGACAGCGAGAGAGGAACCAGGTTGGAGAGAGCAAGAAGAGAACCAGGAGGAGAGAAAGAGAGATCCAGGGGGAGAGAGAGAGAGATCCAGGGGAGAAGCAAGAGAGAAACCAGGGGAGAGAAAGAGAGATCCAGGGGGAGAGAGAGAGATCCAGGGGAGAAGCAAGAGAGAACCAGGGGGAGAGAGCGAGAGAGAACAGGAGGAGAGGGCGAGAGAGAACCAGGAGGGAGAGCGAGAGAGAACCAGGAGGGGAGAGAGAGAGAGATCCAGGGGGAGATGGAGAAGAGAGAGAGATCCAGGGGAGAAGCAAGAGAGAACCAGGGGAGAGAGCGAGAGAGAACCAGGAGGAGAGAGCGAGCGAGAACCAGGAGGAGAGACGAGAGAGAACCAGGAGGAGAGAGAGAGAGAGAACCAGGAGGAGAGAGAGAGAGAACCAGAGGGAGAGAGAGAGAGAACCAGGGGAGAAGCGAGAGAGAACCAGGAGGAATGCGAGAGAGAACCAGGAGGAGAGGAGAGAGAATCCAGGGAAGGAGAAGAGATCCAGGAGAAAGCAAGAGAGAAACCAGGGGACGAGAGCGAGACGAGACCAGGAGGAGAGAGCGGAGAGAACCAGGAGGGAGAGCGAGAGAGAACCAGGAGGTGAGAGCCGGAGAGAGAACCAGGAGGAGAGAGAGAGAGAACCAGGAGGAGACGCGAGAGAGAATCAGGAGGAGAGAAAGAACCAGGAGGAGAGAGAGAGAGATCCAGAGGAGAGCGTGAGAGAACCAGGGGGAGAGAGAGAGAACCAGGGAGAAGCGAGAGAGAACCAGGGGGAGAGAAAGAGAGATCCAGGGGAGAAGCGAGAGAGAACCAGAGGAGAGAGAGCGAGAGAGAACCAGGAGGAGAGCGAGAGAGAACCAGGGGGAGAGAGAGAGAGATCCAGGGGGAGAGAGAGAGAGATCCAGGGGAGAGAGAGAGAGATCCAGGAAGGGGAGAGAGAGAGAGAGAACCAGGAGGAGAGAGCGAGAGAGAACCAGGAGGAGGAGAGCGAGAGAGAACCAGGAGGAGAGCGAGAGCGAGAGAGAACCAGGAGCGAGAGCGAGAGAGAACCAGGAGGAGACGAGCGAGAGAGAACCAGGAGGAGAGCGAGAGAGAACCAGGAGGAGAGCTAGAGAGAACCAGGAGGAGAGCCAGTGAGAACCAGGAGGAGAGCAAGAAATCCAGGAGGAGAGCAAGAGAGAACCAGTGGGAGAGCGAGAGAGAACCAGAAGGAGAGAGAGCGCGAGAGAACCAGGAGGAGAGCGAAAGAGAACTAGGAGGAGAGCCAGAGAGGAAACCAGGGGGAGAGCCAGAGAGAACCAGGAGGTAGGGATGTGCGTTTCGGTTTCGGGAATTTCGGAATTTTCACGG